>PVJS01049156.1:0-14768 GCA_004027185.1 Glis glis | reverse complement strand
GGTCTTGCTAAGTTGCTGAGGGTACATTGCTGAGGCTGACCTCCAACCTGTGATCCTCCTGTCTCCTCTCAGCTTCCCAAGTACTATGGTTTTAGATATGTACCTCTGCCCTGGCTTTTCTTAGCCATTCTTGAAAATATTCTTGTACTCATAACCTCCACCAGCTAGAGTCACACCATTATTATCCTGCTGTAGTCTTTTTCTCTCTATTTGGGCTTCTAAAACATTTTATTTGCCAATAACTATTTATGTTTCCTTTTTCCTGTATAGACGTTCTACTTATATTCTTCAGTCATTTATCCCTCTCACATAAAGCCTGTCTTAGGGCAGGAATACTGACATTTTGGACTAGGTAACTATTTGTTTGGGGGGACTGCTCTTTTCATTGTTCTTTTAGCAGCGTCTCTGGGCTCTACCACTAGGTGATATTATGTTGTCATAATTTTGTAAACATGTCTGTAAGCACTGCCACTGTTCCCTGGACGGCACCCCTCCTCCCATTGAAGAATACTGCCCTAGGGGAAGCCAACCAAACTTCCAGTTCCATTGGAGGGACAGATTTTCTAGAAAAAGTAGATCCCATCACCTGGCCAGTGATTGTTTCAGGAAAGACATGTGACCAAATCTGGCTCAGTGAGATTGGAGTCGAGGTTTATAGGAAAATTCTTTCTTCTAGGCCTCTGAAAACATCATCTATCTTTTTCTGAACATTATTGGATGCAGATGGGACCGAAGCTGCTGCAACTCTCTTGCTACCAGCCTAAGGGTGCACATGACATGCAAGGTAGGGTATTTGCAGAGACTCCTGGAGAAAAACAGGAGAGCTGCTGCAGGGTCTTCCAGGAAGTTTCCTCACTGGTAAAGGAGTTTCTGCCTCCCTCTGTCCCTTCCTTATAGCACAATATCCTCTCTTCTCTCTCTCTCTCTCTCTCTCTCCCTCTACCTCTACATCTACCTCTCCCTCTCCCTCTCTACCCCTTCATCATTCTCTATTACTTTTCCCACTCGCCTTCCTGCTTGGGTCCTCACTCCAATGTTTGGACATACAATCATCAAATCCATCTTTTCAGATTCATTTAGATATACATGTGAACTTGAGGTTCGTGTTATGTATGTGTGTTTTTTGTTTCCATGAAAGGTATTGGTTACACATTTCATTTTTCTTCCAACTTTCATCCATGATTGTATACAAAGGTTTAATTCCTTAGCTACTTGGTAATTGCCCATAGGAACATATTACAGTTTCTTACTCTGTTGTATGGAGAGAAACTCCTATGCTCTCCTTACCCTATTTTTACCATAAACCATTCTGAAATGGGTGTTATTGTATATGTCTCGCTGTGGAGCTGGCATATGAATGAAGGAATTCTGACACTAGTTTATAAGGTGTTCATATACTTACTTTCATTGAGTATTGATCCATCATTCTCAAGAATAGATCCTTCCATTTAAACTACCATAGCAGCACATGAGCATTCCTATTTCCTCATATTGCCCACCACATTGTAGAGATTATTGATTTCAAGAAATAATGGATTTTTTTGTTAGCTATACTTCTTTTTATCAGTTTTAAATTTTACAGCATTAAATCAGCAAACTTTAAATGCTGTTTTTTATGGTGTTGATTCTTTGAAATTAATTGAAGCTTACATTTTTTCTCTTTTTTAAAATTTAAAAATCATGGCAAAATATGTATAATATAAAACTTATCAAGATTACCTTCTTGTTCTTTCTAGATATTCTAAATATCAAACCCAGTCTGTTGAAATGAGCAAATAATTGCCTTCAATTATTGTTACAAACCTGATGATTTGGTCTGTTAAGTAAATAGAGTTGTGCAATTTGGAGATGGTAAATCCATCAGTTTTTCTCCTTGCAATTACTTTTCTTTTTGAAATTTTCTATACTTTTTATATTAGTTTTAGAGTTATACATTTGGACCTCTAATGCATTTGGAGTTCAGGAATGAGATAGAGGTAAAATTATGTTTCTGTGATTTTTCAATATAGTGAATCCTATTTTTCTAATACCATTTCTTCAAAAATTCATTCTTTACCCCACGAATGCATGATACCTCCCTTTGCATGTGGGTCTAATCCTAGGCTTTCTGTTTTATCGTGTTGTCTATTGTTTGGTTATGTGTTAGTGGAACACTGCCTTTTAAATTATGGCTTTGTAATAAATGTTTACGTCTGGTTTCTCCAAAGCTACCTTTTCTTTTCTCCTGAAAATGAAACTGATAAAATTTGTGTTCAGATTCTCTGATTTTTAGCAAATACTTTATTCTTACTCTTCAATCTCACTTGTTATACTAATAATAAATTGCAAATGCATGAAAGGGAAAGTTAGCCTATCTTGGCCTCTCAAAGTCCTGATGGTCTTTTCAGCTTTCTAATTCTTTCAAGTATGTGTTTTATTTTGGTGAGAAATTCAATCTGAGCCAGGCGTGGTGGCACACGCTTGTAATCCCAGTACTTTGGGAGGCGGAGACCGGAGGATCTGGGTTCGTGGACAGGCTCAGCTCTCTCGTTCTCTCTCTCCCTGTCTCTCTCTCTCTCGCTTGCTCTCTCTCTTAGGCCTCCGCAACTTCATGAGACACGGTTTCAAAATAAAGTATAAAAAAATAGGGCTGGGGGCGTAACGCGGAGGTAGAATGCCCCTGCGTTCAATCCCCAGTACCGCAAAAATAAATAAATAAATAAATAAATAAAATAAAAAAAGAAATTCAGTCTGTAAATTAATAATCCAGCATAATTTTTAATTTTCAGTTTAAATTGTATAAATGTTATTCATATTCTATAAATATTATAAATATTATTTATATATGTCTTCTACGACTCTATATTGGTTAGATTTTCAAATGAATTGTTATAGTGTTATAATACTTGCTTTATATGTATAGATATTTCTGTGTGTTAAGACTCTCTTTGTTTATTTTTCCCTTTGTCTTGCCAAAAGGCTGATCCTTTCTAAAGGATCAGCTTCTTTATTTGTTAATCATCATTAAGTGGGTTTTTAATTTTTTTTCATGCCCTTACATTTACTATTTCTCTTCTTCTCATCTGTTGTTCTTTTCTGTGTTGTTTGTGTAGAAAGCATAGACTTGGCTTTCATTGTTTTGTCATGGTTGTCATTTGCCACTTTTCTACTGTGTGAATTTGAACCAATAACTAATAACTGCTTTAGTTGTACTCTGCGAAGTTTGACATTTATTGCTTGGCCGCTCAGCGCTAAGTGCTTTTAATTTTGCTTTTGATATTTTTTCCTTATAGTGTTACTTAGTAAGAGCTTATTGATTTCAAGAAATAATGGGATTTTTTTGTTATCTATACTTTTTATCAATTTTAAATTTTACAGCATTTAATCAGCAACCATGTTCTTTATGTTGTGGATTCTTTGAAATTAATTGAGGCTTACTTTTCTTTCTCTTTTTAAAAAATTGTGGTAACATATATGTAACACAAAACTTATCATTTTAGCCATTTTTAAGTATGTGGTTCAGTGGCATTGGGCATCTTTACATTGTTGTGCAACCATCATCAGTATGTGTCTCCAGAAAGTTTGTATCATCCCATACTGAAATTCTGTACTCATTAACCAAATACTATCCATTTCCCCCTTTTCCTAGCCCCTGATAACCACTTTTCTACTTTTAGTCTATGAATTTGACTACTTTAGGTACCTCATAAAAGTGGAATCTTACAGTATTTGTCCCCTTTTGTCTGGCTTATTTCATTTAGCATAATATCTTCAAGGTTCATCCATGTTATAACACGCATCAGGAATGACTCACCCTTTCTCTCTCCACTCCCTCTCTTTCTCCCTTCCTTCTTTCCTTCCTTCCTTCCTTCCTTCCTTCCTTCCTTCCTTCCTCCCTCCCTCCCTCCCTCCCTCCCTCCTTCCCTCCCTCCCTCCCTTCCTCTCTCCCTTCTTCCCTCCCTCTTTCTCTTTCTTTTCCTCATGGTACTTGGGATTGAACCATGAGAGGTTCTACTACTAGCTACACCCCCAGCCCTTTTTATTTTGAAATAAGATCTCACTAAGTTACTATGTGCTAGTTTCAAACTTACAATCCCCTGTCTCAGCCTCCCAAGTATTGAGATTACAGGGGTGCATCACCACATCTGGCTAGGATTTCTTTCTTTTTTGAGGTTAAGTAATACTCCATTTATGTATATACCACATTTTGCTTGTCCACTGATGGGCATTTGGGTTGTTTCTAGCTTTAGCTATTGAGATACTATATATCTCACATACACTGTTGTGAATATGGCCATGCAAATATCTGAGTCCTGCTTTCAATTCTTCTATGTATTTACCGAGAAGTGAAATTAGTGGACCAAATTATAATTCCATGTTTAATTTGTGAGGAATCACCATATTGTTTTCCAGAGCAGTGGAACCATTTTATATTCTTAATATAATGGGTACTTTGAAAACTTCCCTAAAGTGCAAAAACTAGAAAATGATTCAATAATTTATATTTGCTGATTGACTTTCTTTTCTATCTCTTAAAAAGTGACTTTAATATATCATCAATTTCTGTTAATATAATTTACATATATAATTCATAAGAATAAATTTTCTGTGTTTATACATTTTAAATTCTAGATTTATATATTTAAATTGAGTTTACTAATTATGTTATTCAAGTGTTCTTTATCCTACTATATTTTTCTCTGCTCAATCTATCATTTACCAAGAAGGATGTCTATAACTGTAGTTGCTGATTTATCTACCTGATCATAATTTTGTCGATTTCCACTTGATATAATTTGAGTCTATGGGGGCTGCATAAGTTTGATGTTTTAATTTCCATTTAATTTAACCTTTATTTTAATTTTATATCCAGATGTCACATTTTCTAAAAATAGAATCATGCTGACTCCCTCCACTCCCATCCCCTCAGAGAAAAAAGTAAAGAATTTTACACAACTGGAAAGATGGAATGCATAGAGTAGGGAAGTCACTACTGCACCCAAGTAACACAAAACACAAAGAGACCCAACAGCAGACACGGCAGAACTGCACAGACGTAAGCTCAGGGTTCACACCAGGGAAGGCGCAGGAATGAATGCAACTATCACTTGTGCCACAAGATCACCCTGAAAAACTAGAGCTGGGCCAGAAAGCAGGACCAAGCAGGGATTTATCAAAGACTGTTCTCAGAGTCTAAAATATCCATGAACCTAAGAGCCCCCCCCCACTGCCTTAGCATCTGCTAAATACTTCAGAACCTTCAACTACTGTTAGCATGAAGGCATGTAGCATGGAGACAGGGCTTTCTTCTAATTTTATTGTACTCCAACTCTGTCCAACCATCAATTCTATTAATGATTTACTAATTATGTGACAGCCCTGCATGGAATCCCAGCAAGGATCTCCAGGAGAGGGCCTCTCACCACCTCAGCAGCGTGCCAGCTGGGCAAAGGGGCATGATTCTGTGTGTTCCTCAAAAGGAGAGTGAGATGACATAGGAATCCCAACTCACCAGTGCTGAGAGAAAAGAAGGCTCCTTTTGCTAATCCATTCATTACACAGGAAAGAGCAAGTGAACAGTAAAAACCATCTACCTAGAGTAGAGCAGACCCACAGGCACACCAACAACCCAAAAGAAAATGCTCGGGAGAAAGACTCTTGGCTCTTCTGAAAGGAGACTTCTTCCAGACCTGATCTTGACTCTAATTTCGAGACCAAAGCACTTGAGGGGGCTGAGGGGGAGGACTGGGAGGCACCAAAAATGAGAACATTATTAGGCAACTACACCACTATGTATAAACACATACATCAGTAAGAAAACTTCATCTCCATCCCTGCAGCTACTTTCAACAAAGCACTGAAGATAAGGTTTTCTGAATAGGGATATTTTAAAGTCTGTTAGCAGTTTAAGACATTGCAACACTGGCATGATATGTTACCTATTCTTTGTTTTAAATTACAAAATAACATGATAAACTCCCACACAAAAGTGGAGATGGAGGAGTGCAAAAGGAATCAAGGAAACAACCAGTATTTCACAAGAGGGTCACACCACAGAAGCAGCCGCAGCTAGTGGTTTGCGGAGTCTCGTTGGTAAAATTCACTCAGGGTGCTCTGGGGAATTCTCTTCAGCATTTCTTTAGGGAAGATTCAGAGCAGCTCTGGCCACTGTCCAAAGTTTCATAAACAGTATGGTTTTCATAAGGACCCTGAGAAATAAAGTTCTTAAACTTCTGCAGAAATTACAAGTAGAGAAGATCGTCTGAGGTGAGGGCTTCTTCTCCTACAACTGCGTTCATGGCTTGTACATCCTTGCCAATGGCATAGCACACATATAGCTGGTTAAACACATCGGTGTGATCCTTCCTGGTCATACCTTCTCCAATAGCCAATTTCATTAACCATGAGAGTGAGGGCACTAATAGATGGGTAAATCTGTCTGTTGTGTAGCTATTGGTCCACATAGATCTGGCACTCTGTAGTATACCCTGTAAGGTCAGGGATGGGGTGAGTGATACCATCGCTGGGCATGGTGAGATGGGGATTTGAGTAATAGAGCTTTTATACCTTCTACTCTACCAGCACGTTCATATATTGTGGCTAAATCTTTATACATGTAGCCTGGGAAATCTCGTCAACCAGGGACCTCTTTCCTGGCTGCTGAAACCTCTCACAGCACTTCAGCATAAGAGCTCATGTCCATCAGGATCAACAGCATGTGGTTCTCACACTGGTATGACAGAAACTTGGCTGTTGTCAGAGCCAGGGAAGGAGTGATAATTTGCTCAATCATTGGGTCATTAGCTAAGTTAAAAAAAGAGGCAGACATTGTCTATTGAGCCATTTTATTCAAAGTCAGATTTGAAGAAATGGGCAGTTTCCATGTTTACATCCATAACAGCAAATACAATCACAAAATTTTCCCCACTGTAATCCACTACATCTTTGGATTTCTTTACCAAACCAGCCTGGTGACCGATTTGAGCAGCAATCTCATTGTGTGGTAACCCAGCAACAGAGAAGATTGGAATATTCTGCCCCCTAGCAATACTGTTCATGCCATCTATTGCAGAAATGCCGGTCTGAATCATCTCCTCTGGGAATATTCAACACTGATGATTGGCTGTCCACTGATGTCGAGGAAGTCTTCAGCCAGCACAGCAGGACCTTTGTCAATGGGCTTTCCTGACCCATTTAATACCTGACCAAGCATATCTTCAGACACTGGTGTTTGGAGAATATACCCGATAAACACACAGGCAATTTCTTGGCCTGAAGTCCCTTCAAATACCTCAACCACTGCTTTGGTACCACTAACTTCTAGAACTTTCCCACTTCTCTTCTTGCCATCCATTAACATCAAGTGAACAATTTCAGCATATCTGAGAAACTTAACGTGATCTACTATCTCCACTGAACCATTGACTCCTGATATTGTCTTGTATATGAGGCGAGGCTGGGAGAGGTAATTATGGCTGATGGCCAGCGTCTGCTCCCCAGCTCCCACCACCAGCCCACTGGTGGACATGGGTAGCTCGGGTGCAGTGCTGTTCATAGTCCCCCACGTGGCCCCCATTGCCATCATCTATGTTTGATTTTAATTTATCATTCCATTGCTTCATTTATGATCACATTGACCCAGTTACGGGTAGATTTCTGTGCTGCCTTATGTTTCTGCTGCAGTCAAGCTACGCTGGACAACAGGCTGCTTCCTACTCTTCACGGTCTGCTGTTTGAGCCCAGGCAGCTTCTTACAATGCCCAGTCTGCCCCATGCCCTGCACGCAGGCTGTTACCATAGCAACGAAGATAAGCTGGGTCAGGCAGAGAGCTGCTGGGTCGGCATGGCAACAAGATAAGTTAAATGGACACTGAGACCTAATAACTTACAGATCCCTGGACTTAAAGGGGGGCTGAAGGACACCATGTATCCCCTCAGTAGTCACTGGTTAAGCTCAGTGATGTCAGACCAGATTGGCTATCCTTGTAAAGATAAGGAAACATGATCTGAATATAAGACCTGGGGTCCAGGGGAGCTGTAGTGTTCTGCTTGGACACTCCAGTACGTTCTCTTGGAGGTGTGGTGCTCCTCTATCTCTCTTCCCCTCTCTCTGTAATAAAAAAATAAAAACCTGCTTAAGTGTTGCAATTGGAGTTTCCCTGGATCCTTATTTCTATATTAGCCAAGGAAAAGAACCGACCAACAGGGTGGCCTACCCAACCATAACAACATGACAGTAGTTATATGCTGTTATATATCTATACAGCTCAGACCACCTTAATTTTGTCAGAATTTTTTTTGTTTTTCCAATATAGTTTTCTCATCCTTAAATGTTCACACTTTCTAAGTGTATCTCTTATATTCAACATGTTGCAGTATCTCTTACACTTATTAAAATTATATGATAGAGTTCACAGTCCCTTATTTGCAATCTCAAAATTCAAAAATCCCTGAAAATTCAGTTTTTAAAATAATTTATTCAGCAGCAAAGCTAAACTACTCTAAGTCTGCACAGGGGCAAAATCTGACTTAAGCTAACATGGAACTCTTTCTTTCCAGTGACATATAGAAACATCGCTCCCATACAGCTCTATTTCTCTTTTCCTTTCTTTATGCAATTCTGTTAAAGATATTACATCTATGTTACAAACCCCAAAATACATTTTTAGAATTACTTCATATTATTATATGGCTATTAAAGAAGCTACAAAAAGAAAAGAGAGCAAGGATATACACATAAATTTTGTTATATTAAAATATTAATTACCCCATACAATCCTTTTTCTTCATTTCTGTGGATTACAGTTACCATCTCATGTCATTTCCTTCCTCCAATGGAGTACGCTCTACATTCTTTGTGTTAGTGATGTCAAATATACATCATTTCTATATGTTACAGATCAAAAAACTAATAATATACATTTTGTTTTGTAAAACTGTTTTTAAATCAGTTAAGAAAAGGAAAAGTGTGTATTGTGTGTGTGTGTGTGTGTGTGTGTGTGTGTGTGTGTTATAATTATGTAATTACATCTACTGGCACTTTTAGTTCTTTCATCTAGATTTGAATTTCTACCTGGGTTTACCAGCTTTCAGCCTGAAGATCTTACTTTAGTATTTAAAATATTCATGGCAAGGTTGACCTGCAAGGCATGAACAATTTAATTTTCATGCATCTGGAATACCTTATTTTGCCTTCATTTCTAACAACTATGTTTGGTGGATATAAGATACTGAGTTGACAGTTCTTTCAGAACTTGAATATGTCATCCACTGCATTCCCCCTCCATTGTTTCTGAGGAGAAGTCAGCTGTTAAGCTTATTAAGAATTTCTTGTTTGCAAGGAGTGGTTTTTCTCTTGGCTGTTTTCAAAATTTCTCTTTGTCTTTGACTTCCAGGAGTTTTATTATCACATATCCGAGTGTAGATCTCCTTGTATTTATTCTGATTAAAATTTTTTTTATGTTTATCCTACTTTAGAAAAGTCTCTGAGCCACAGCTGTGAAGCTGAAGGTAGAGATCGTGGCTGACTTCTCTCAAATGGCATTTTGACTTTAGTAGATGGAGGGCAGCTTCCCTAGCCTCTGGTTTCTACAGCTTACCTCTCCCAGTAGAGAATGCAAGCTCTACAAGCTAGCAGGTAGGGTAATTGGACCCCAGTATTTTCTGCCTAGCACACCTGGAATAGAGCTCTACTTTATGAGTGGAACCCCTTACCTCTCACCCACACTTATTAGGAATTTTGCCTCTGCAGCTTGAAGAAACTTGAACGAATGAGAAATGTTAGTGTTCTGACCCTCCCAGTCACGTCACCTATCATATCCTTTGACTAAGAACTTATATTCTTGGTCACATGGGGTAGAGCTGTGTACAGTTAGAAAAAGAGCGAGTTGTCACCAAAGTACCATTTTCTAGATGTTATTGTTGAGATTTAGTAGATTTTCTTGAATTAATGTTTTCTCATTTTCTCTATGCACTAAGGACAATGTCCAGAGATAAAATGGCTCTTTAGACAACAGACGGTGTGATGGTTTGACTAAAGAGTGCCCCCAGAAGAGCTTGTATATTGGTAATATAGAAATGTTCAGAGGTGAAATAGTTGAATCATGAGGAATCTAATCTCACCAGTGGATTAATCCATTAGTGGATTAATAATTTGAAAGATCTTAGCTGGGTGTGGTGGCACACACTTGTAATCCCAGTACTTGGGAGGCTGAGTCAGGAGGATCGTAGGTCACAGCCAGCCTCAGCAATTTGGTGAGACCCTGTTTCAAAACAAAAAAACAAACAAAACTAAAAGGAAGGCTAGGGGTATAGCTCAGAGATATAATGGATTACATTCTCAGTATCAGAAGATTAAAAAAATAAAAAATAAAAATTTTTTAAAAAGATCTTACTGAGTGGTAACCATAGGCATGTGAGACATGGATGGAGAAGGTGGGTCACTGGGAGCATGGCCTTGGTAGGTCACTGGGAGCAGGACTGTATCTGTCCCTGGTCACTTCCTCTCTTTATCAATCTGTTTTGCCTGGCTTCCAATCCTTGAGCAGCTTTTCTCTGCCATGCTCTGCCATCAAGATGTTTCTGCCTTGGAGCCAGTAGACAGTGGACTGAACCTCTGGAACTGTGAGGCAAAATAAACCTTTCCTCATTAGGTATTTTGGGTCACAGTGACCAAAAGCTCCCTAGTAGGGATGGATGAATAGATAAATATATAATATTCATCAGTCATGGTTGTTTCTCTGAGGAACATGTCCTCAGATGTTCTAGTGCCCCAATTTTTATAACAGAATTTCTGATCTATCTCTTCCTGATGTCCCCTGACACATTTTATCAACACAGTATTCTAGCACATTAACTGAGATTATAATTTAACCTTTCCTTTTTATATCTCACTCGTCTTTTCCATAGGCATCTCCCAACTTCAGGGAATCTCCTAATACCTCAACCCCAGGTAATGTTCTTCTTTGAGGTCCTATGCCGTCCTTTATGATTAATTGGCTCCATGGATTGTAGATGGAAGGACGAGGGAAAGTGATAAGGATGGTCAGGAACAGAGCAGCATGGCTGTAGTTCTTCGTATAACATCTGTCCATCCCATCCAATTTCCATGCTGATAGGAGTTTATTGCCTATGGCTAGTATAGGACTGGATCTTCTCCCATGATAGCTATCGGGTAGGGGATGATCCACTTAAATTAAAAAAGTAGAAAAGAAAGAGCATGATTAGAAAATAATTTCTGGTAAATCCCTAACCCCCCTCTTCATGTGGCAGTCTATTTTGTATCTCTTCATCCTTCTCTTGGCCTAAGAAACACGTCCAGAGGGCAAATTGTCTTATCCTCAAAGTGTTTTACACGGTTTTTATTTTGTTTGGTAAACTTGTCCTGAAACCCATTAACCTCCTTATCCCTTTTGTAGCAGTTCCAAGATCCTAAGGAAGGGAATCAGTAGCCTTTGCTTGTTTTCCAACTGATCTACAGTTAGACATCAATCCCTTGTTCCTTGTACTTTGAGGTATCTATGTTCACTATTAGTCAATTACATCTCCCTTTCTTCCTACTACATGAAGGTAAAACTCATTCATTCTTTCTCTTTGTGTTCCTGATGCCTGGACAGTATTGGAAGAGTATATAGAGGACTTGGTATGAATTGAGTGTTGTGGTTCTTGGGAAGGCTACTAACATGGAATCTCAGTTGTCAAGAAGCTTAGCTAAACAGCACAGGGTAAAAGGGGAGCAATACTTGGACTGATCTTTTCTAATGCTGCAGTAAATGAACCCAATTTATCAAGGGTTAAACACACAAATTACATCCATAGTTTCAGAATGCCAGTAAATGGAAAACTGATTGTTGCTTTCCAACATTATTGCATTGATAACTAATGCAAAACTAGCTTTCCAGCTGGGTATTAACCCCTTTTATTCTGCTAGGTATTATTGTACTTACATGTCTCCCAAAGCAATTGCTTTTTGTTTCTGCTTTTAATACCAGGCTATTAATCCCAATGTTCTGTTTGGAGTAAGGGGATATGTGTGAAGCCAGGCTTAGGAATTATAATAGCTAAAAGCCCACATTTAAAGAGGCAGATGCAAAATGGGATTTCATTTTTTTCTGGCATTAGGCTTTTAAGTGTCAGAAAAATAACAATCTAAAGAGAGGAATTTTTCAATAAGAGCTGCAGCTTTGATAGTTTAGTCATAATTCTTTCCAAATCAGCTGCAGATATGAATCTTCTTGTAGTAATGATAGCTCAAAAAAGTGATTATATAAAATTGTTTTAAATCCTTTGACAGTATGTCTACATTCTATAGTCAATTAAAGAAGGGTTTCACTGCCCATGGATGTGATCTCTACAAAGCAGATACGCCTCTTCCTCAGAACTTACACTGCAGAATTGTATTCTCTTGTGTTAGGCTGTTCCTCCCAAGCAAGCTTTGTAGCACACTTGAATCAAGCCCATTCACTTGATATGTATGATGAAAAAAGTAAAGGTCATTGAGAGATGTGCTTTTGGGACTGATTGTCATTGAAATAGAAATATTTTTGCATTTTTATGGAGAATAAGAACTTTTCCCCCAGAAGTTCCCATATTTTTTATGTTTTCTAGGATTAGGGGGACTCCATATGGTCATTTTCTTGAGACAGAGAAATCAGGAAATTGGACACTAAACTTCTCTCTGGCCCACACCAACCGTACATTACTTATACACATTAACTCTCTTAAAGGGGAGGTGGTCACCACCTTCTTCTTGGAGGGGAGAACCAGAGGCTCAGGGAAACAGTCATTAGTATAATCAGGGTCACAGCTGACATCAGACCACACTACAAACCTTTCTTTTTCTATTCTTTGCTGACTGCTAGATGGTCCACAACTGGGGAGAATTCTCTATTTTCAGCAAATCAACATATTAAGATCCACAGCCACTAAATTACAAATCAGAAGGTGATTCTTCACAGCAGCAAAGAATTTCCCGGGGAGTCCCTTTAAATAGCCAGCACATTTAAAGTACTAAAATCTAAAAAATAAATATAAAATTTTCATTTTATCTAATTTACATCCAGCATTCCAAGAACAGTTTTCATCTATCAAACATTTATGTGTTTTGTATATTAATTCTTCACTCTGTAAAGTAGGTCCTATTTTAGCCTTACTTTTTAAGCAAAGGAACTGGTGCACAGAGAGTAAGCAAACCTCCTAAGGTCATACACTTAAAAGCTGGTGAAGGTAGAATTTGAATCCAGTTGTCTGATTCCTGAACTCATGCTCCAAGCCATATGCTATCTCTGTTGTGTTGTAGGACATCTCTTCAACCTGTGATGTGATTCTGTGATACTCAGAAATTTCATTCTTTTGACAGATCATTGTGGTGAATTTAATTTCAAGCCAATTTTGGAAGCTGTTACTCACTCATCACTTTGCCACATGAGGATGTGGAAAATAATTGTATGTATGATGTGATCATCACCCCTGCAGGCTTTTTTTAATGTATGGGGGGAAATTCTTGAATTCTATCGGTATAACCTAAATACACACACTATCTATTGAGTTTCAGCATTGCTTAAATCACTAAGGAAGCTCAGCCACACTGACAGGTTTTCCAATATTCCCACCTGATTCTGTGAGCTTAGGAAATACAGGATACATTTTTCTCCCTTTTCCTCTCCCTGCTATTTCACTAGGAAGGAAAAAATTTTTTTACCATAATGAGATATAAGTTTGAAATTTATGGAGAGGATGGAGTAAGAGCAAAAACCAGTATTTATTGCCTTGGAGGTTTCTGGAAGCTCAGAAGCTGCTGCTGAAGGGTGCTCCCCAAGGATTCTCACCACACACTTGGTCCTGGGCTGCTCCACGGCTTTTTCTAACCATCAGGTGGCAGCGAGCTCCCAGCCAAGGCTTCCCAGCCAGATTGCTTTAGCTGCTGTTTATGGCTGTTCTCTCCAGGGAGGCCCATGGGTGGGTGCTGGCAGTTCTGCTGCTTCGTTTCCTAAAACAGGCAAAGTATCTCTGAGAACTTAGTATTCAAACAAAAAATAAAGTGCAGTATTGAAATACTGATCTAAATAAAAAGGTACTCTGAAGTTGCAGGGCATTAAGAGCACACACAGCCCCAGACAGCTCTCTAGTCTGGTTGCCACCCAACCTCATTGTTTCCTGGTGGGACTAGTATGATGGCTTTTGGGTCATCCTTTCTTTTCCCCAGGATGCCACCTTCCAATTTTTATGGGGTAGTTCAGTCAAATAAATTACCTTCAAAGCTTTTGAGCCTGCTGTTCTTCAGCACAAATGTTTTCAGTGGTTCCCCATTAGGTGTAGAATAAAATTCCAGACTCGTTGATATGGCTGGTAACTCCCATGTCTCCCTACTATGAACTTTTACTCCAACTCAGTGGGTCTCAGCGGGGGGTAATTTTGCCCCTCAGAGGACAGTTGACTGTCACAACTCTTGAGGGGGAGCAGAGTAACTGGTAGAGATTAGCGGTGCTGGTGCCACGGCCTTGCCTCCTACGGAGTCTGCGTGAACCTACACGCATGACGTGGCAAAAGCTTCAAGGAAGTATGCCTGTAGAAAAAGGTGTCCTGGGTCTTAGAATTCTCACTCCTTTGGAATTATGTCTGTCTCCTGTTTTGGTGAAATGCTTTCTCAGCACTAGATGGAAAGTTAAGGCTGTAATGCACAGGATATAGCTTTGTGCAGCCCCCTGAGCAGTGGCTGGTAGTCAATGACGGGTAAAATTTTCTCAAGATAAGTCAACCTAAGACAGGACATAGATAAAATCATATCTATG
>PVJS01049155.1:0-14765 GCA_004027185.1 Glis glis | reverse complement strand
CGGTTTCAAAATAAAGTATAAAAAATAGGGCCGGGGGTGTAGTGCGGAGGTAGAACGCCCCTGCGTTCAATTCCCGGTACCGCAAAAAAAAAAAAAAAAAGATGTGAAGGTGAGTCCTGATTCCTAAATCACAGCTGGAGAATGAGGAATAGAAAGTCTGACTAGAGCAGAGAGTAAGACTGAAACTGAACAGTCAGCTGGATCTCAGACCTTTAATGCTTTCAGATATTTTCCTGTAACATTGGAGCCATTAAGGCTTTTGAGAATGTGACTTAGAGCAATCGTGTTCATGTTCAATAACATGAAGTGCTGAGGATTTTCTTTTTGCCAAGTTCCTAAACTGAAATGTCAATAATTCTTTGTGCGAAAAGCACCATGTTCAGGCTCACAGATTGCTGGAAGGGATCTCCAGAGGTTATCTGATTGATCTCCTTGGCACAGGCCTAGTACATTCTCTTTCAGGCTTTTTTCTCTGACTTCTGTGGATTTGGAGAACAAGTGATCAGTGCGGAACAGTACTTGTAATAGCATTTCGTGTATGGCATTTGAAAACAGCATGCGCTAACATTTAAAAAAAAACTCCTATTCTTACACACAATGAATTCTACCCAGCAATAAAGAAGAACAAAATTATGTCATTTGCAGGAAAATGGATGGACCTGGAGAACATTATGTGAAGTGATATTAGCCAGTCACAGAAAGTGAAGGGTCATATGTTTTCTCTCATATGCGGAAGCTAGGGAGCAATCAGGATATCAGAGGGACTCAAGATACTGGAGGAGGAACTCTGGTGGAGCCAGGGAGGTGGTCTATTGGGGGAGAATTAATGAAGGAAACACTTACACTGACATTATGTACATATGTGAGAATATCAATGTCAATCTCAATACCTTGTATGGGGGGGGTAAAGGAGAGGGAGTGTGGGGGGGAAGCCCACCAAGTGCTGTGTGCATGTATGTCACTATCACTATGAACTACATTATGATGTGAAACTATAATGTACCAGTAAAAGTATAAAAAAAGAAAAAACTCATTCCAAGTTTCAGGCAATAGACATAAGGACACGTGACTTTTTTGTTTTTCACTGCTGATCTCTCTTTCTTTCTTTTTCTTCTTCTTCTTTTTTTTTTTTTGGTTGTATAGGGGACTTAATCCAGGAGCATTCTACCTCTGAACTATACCCCCAAACTTTTTATTTTTTATTATTTATTTATTTATTTATTTATTTATTTTTTGCGGTACTGGGGATTGAACCCAGGGGCGTTCTACCTCCGCGCTACACCCCCGGCCTATTTTTTATACTTTATTTTGAAACCGGGTCTCACGAAGTTGCGGAGGGCCTCACTGAGAGAGAGAGACAGAGAGACAGAGAGAGACAGAGAGCTGAGGCTGGCCACGAACCCAGATCCTCCGGTCTCCGCCTCCCAAAGTACTAGGATTACAAGCGTGCGCCACCACGCCCGGCTCTTATTTTTTATTTTGAAACAGAGTCTTACTAAGTTGCAGAGGGCCTTGCTACATTGCTGCGGATGGCCTCGAACCTGTAATCCTCCTGCCTCAGCCTCCAAAGTACTAGGATTATAGGAATGTACCATCATGCCTGGCTTGTTTTGCTTTTGAAACAGGGTCTCACTATGTTACCCAAGCTACCCTCAACCTCCTGGGCTCAAGCAGTCCTCCTGCTCTACTTCCCAGGAAGCTGGGACTATAGGCACACACCACCAAGTCCTGCTTAAGACACTGTGTTCCAGAAAATCAACACAAATATGTCTTGGTGGAGTTACTGAACTTTAAGTAGAAAGAAAGAATCTGACAGATTTCCACGTGGAATAAAAGTGATTTACATGCCAGGAGAAATAAATTAGGCCGACCTCAGACATCTCCTGTCTTTACTGCCAGAAGATAATCTAGCAATGTCCATAAATCTGAGGCAGAGGCTGAATACAAGAATCAGACACCAGCCACATATCCTTCTGGCTTAAAGATGACAGATGGGCATTTGTAAGCATAGAAGACTTCAGGGAATAGGGGACCCAGTGTCCTTGACACAACTACTGGTGTCTTCAGTGAGCTATGTGTTTGGCAGATTAGGTGTCCTGGAATCCTCCCTCAACCAAACACCTAACAATACCAGATAATTTTCTTTTCCTTTTTTTTTTTTTTTGGTGCTGGGATTGAACCCAGGGGCATTCTCCCTCCTAGCTACACCCCCCCCCAGTCATTTTTATTTTTTTTTTATTTTTGAAACAGGGTCTTGCTAGGTTGCCAAGAGTCCCACTATGTTGCTGAGGCTGGCCTCAAACCTGTGATCCTCCCGTCTCAGCCTCCCAAGTACTGGGATGACAAGCATGTGCCACCATGCCCTGCTGGATAAAATATTTTAATAAACCTTTTCAAATGAATGGCTGAGCTTATAGAAGTAAAAGAAAATACTCTGTGGCCAGGAATGAATTGACAGTCCTATTCTAGGGAGATGATAGGCGCCAAAGTTGTTGGCCACTTTGGGTGCACCTGCCAATTCCTGGTATTAGGGCTGGTTTCCTAGGTCTCATGCCAGGCACAGGAGCAAGATCTTATGTCTGTCAGAATGGGGTGGAGGATCTGAGTCCCCTCATAAAGGCAATACTACAAAAGGGCATCGCCCTCAGAGAACAAACAAACTAGAGGAAAATCCTCCCTTCAAAAGCAGACAGACGCAGGGCATGGTGGTGCACACCTGTAATTCCAGTACTTGGGAGGCCGAGACAGGAGGATCACAGGTTTGAGGACAGCCTCAGCAAGTAGTGAGACTCTCAGTAACCTAACAAAACCCTGTTTCAAAACAAAAAATTAAAAAAGGGCTGGGGGTAGAGCTCAGAGGTTGAATGCCCCTGGATTCAATCCCCAACACGCACACACACACACACACACACACACACACACACACCACACCACAAGCCAACAGACAGGGCTGAGGATCTAGCTCTGTGATAGAGCCCTTGTCTAGCATGGGCAAGGCACTGGGTTCAATTCCCAAGTACTAAAGGGAAAAAAAGAAGAAAAATAAAAAAAGCAGACAGACATATTGTGATGAAGTATTTCTTTCAAATCATTTGATGTTCTGAATGCAAACTGTATTCCAGTCTAGACAGGACATATTAATAAGCTTCTTCACTTCTCAGTACGTTAGAGTATTAGTCAAGCAGAATGGGATTATTTTTGGTGTCCACACCCAGAGAGGTTGTCTTTGAAGAAAGAACACTCAGTCTCTATAGGAGTGTTCTTCCCACCAAATGGGTTCCCTCCCACAAATGATGTTTTTGTTGATCACATTACATTGGGCCATAATAAAAGATCAGACTGACAGAAATTGGAAAAGAAAATGTAAAGATCACACCGAAGCCATCCAAAATAGCTAGATATATTTTAATTGTTCTGTATTAGCTTGCTGCATCTTAAAACATTTTTAAATCAAGTCACAGCCGTGTATACTTTAGGCTGTGGCCATCATAAACAAATATGAAAAGAAGCAGAGTTAAAACATGAACACCAGTGGTTAACCATCAGTCTGACTCTGATATAATCTAACAAACACAACCATTAGTAGACTTTTTTTTTGGGTACTTGGAGATTGAAGCTGGGAGCACGCTATATCCAAGCCATTCCCCCAGCCCTTTTTTTAAAATTTGAAACAGGATCTCACTAAGTTGCTGAGGCTGGTCTCAAATCTGAGATCCTCTTGTCTTAGCCTCTCAAGTACCGGGATTACAGGTATGCACCACCAAGTCTGCCTATTATGAGACTTTTGAAGAAATCAGAGAAACAGAATTTCAAATATGAACTTCTGCTTAACTGAGTGACTTGCTCTGCCGGTGCCTGTTGTCTGGTTTGGTCAAAGTTCTCATGCTTTTGGGAAGCCAAAAATCCTCCCCTCAAGATGGCGCTTGATAACCAAAAATAATGGGAAGATTCCAGAGCAACAGAGGGCCAGATTTCTGTGAAATATATACATATATATATTTTTTTTTTTTTTGCAGTACTGGGGATTGAACCTAGGGGCATTCTACCTCTGAGCTATGCCCCCAGCCCTATTTTTTATTCTTTATTTTGAAACAGGGTCTCACTAAGTTGCGGAGGGCCTCACTAAGTAGCTGAGGCTGGCCGCGAACCCGAATCCTCTGGTCTCAGCCTCCCAAGTACTGGGATTACAAGTGTGTGCCACCACGCCTGGCTTCTGTGAAATATATTCAAAGATGATAAGGTGAATACTCTCCACTTCCTAGTAGAATTGGAGATGTGTTACCATAGAAACTCACCCATCACCACCATCACCAACTGACTTAAATCCTTTGGCAAGGGAAGGGTTACTGTTTCTTCTGTTCCTGTTCCTACCCCTCCCTAACATCTGGAATTCTTCTTATGCTTGGTTTTAAAAGCCAATTTAGTGTCTTAAACAATCAATTCGGTGAATGGTAAGTTTGGCCAGATGAATTTGCCTAACGTAAGGGGTTCCCTATTGAACTGCTTGGTATCAGAGTAGCAGGGGAGACACCACACTTCAGAAGTGTGCCGGGAGCCGGGCGTGGTGGCGCATGCTTGTAATCCCAGTGCGGTCTCGTATGTTCTTTAACAATTCAGTTGCACGCACGAACGACTCAAATGTTGCTTCCTTTTCTGATTATAACAATTTGTCCTGATTGGGTATTGTGACCTGCACTCTCTAATGGGAGTTGTTTGTTTAGATCAGAAAAATCTGAGCTAGTGATTCAGCTGGGGACACAGGTCACAGATAAAAGCTGGGCTGGGGGAAGAGCCAAGCCCAGAGAAGCCCTCCTGTTGGTCACCTAGAACCCTAGAACTGGGGGATCCTTGCAGACTAAGTGCAGAGCTTTTCTAGAACATCACGAACTTCCTCCGGATTGTAGTTCCAAGGGCCGGGTTTACCCTGCAAGAGAAATGAAATGGGCATTTCCAAATTTCCAACTTGCAAGAAATACATAGGTCTGGAGCTCGGTTGGGAAATCTGGGCTATGATATCTATGTGGTGCTGTCAGACAGCATAGTTGATGACGGATGCAGCCATGAGTGGATCAGATCACCCAGGAAAAGAGGGTAGAGTGGCACCAACGTTTAACCAGAAAACTGGACAGAACGGTAGGCAGGAACTAGAGGAGGTGAAGTGACAGACGTCAGAAGGAAAGGGGTGTGGACAAGTAGGCTTTTCTCCATCCTCAGACCTTCACACCTGTCTTTCTTCTTCTCCAACCCTCACATCCGTTCTACCCATTCTGCAGCAGAACCACCTCTGCCTCTCCAGCCCCTCTGTCCTGGGCCAGCCCCCTTCACCCCCCACTTAGGCAGCTGCCGCACCTCCCGACTGTCCCCAGCCCTCAGTCCCTGCTCCCTCTAGTGCATTCCACCAGCCAATGATATATGTAGTTCAGAGAATACATATCTGAATATCTGATCATGCCTGTCTCTTGCTCAACCCCCCCCCTTTTTGGAAGGGGGGTTATTGGGAATTGAACTCAGGAGCATTTTACCTCTGAGCTACACCTCCAGCTCTATTTTATTTTTATTTTGAATAGGGTCCCACTAGGTTGATGAGAGTCTCATTACTTGCTAAGGCTGTTCTCGAACCTGCAATCCTCCTGTCTCAGCCTCCCAAGTACTGGGATTACAGGCATGTGCCACTACGTCTGGCTTATTTTTTATTTTGAAACAGGGTCTCACTAAGTTGCTGAGGGTCTCACTAAGTTGCTAAGGCCAGCCTGGACCTGCGATCCTGAAGTCTCAGCCTCCCAAGTACTGGGATTACAGGCCTGCGCCACCATACCCAGCTTGCTCAAAACCTTTATATGGTCTTCTTTGTCCTAAAATGAAGGCCAAACTCCTTGGTCCAGAACAAGACCCATGTAACCCAAATGCCCCCAATCCACTATTCACACCTGCCCTAATGACGCCTCCATGCCTTTGACCACCTTTTCCATCTATTTGCATTGATCTTCACTCAACATGCCTGCTTGGTTGACTCCTTATTCTTTAAGGCCCAAGCTGGCCACATCCTCTGAAATGCTGGCCCTTTTCCAGGGGCTGCAAAACCTGCAGTCTGAGAGCCAACTCAGTCCTGGAGCTTCACACTCTTCATTTACAAATGGCCTATGGCTGCTCTTGTGCTCTAACAGCAGCATTGAATCAGTGGGGATTCTGGGGTTATCTGGCCCACAAAGTAAAAAATATTTTTGCCAGGCGTGGTGGCGCACACACACACAAAAAGGATACAGGTCTTTCTTCCTTGTTGTAAGATGATATGATTGAGGCAAGCTGGCCACCAAGTCCCTACCCTGGGTTAGACCCTGTGCAAATACTGGAAATATAAAAATGAATTTTAAATGGCCCCTGCCTTACTTCAAGGTGCACACTGTCTAGGGGACAGGGAAGATGCAAATAAGAGTAACAAATATGATGTCCCAAGTGCTGTGAGATTCCAGAACAGGGATCAGCTAATTTCTTCTCTAAAGGGCCAGATAAAAATATTCTTAAATTTTATTTATTATTTATTTATTTATTTATTGCTGTACTGGGAATTGAACCCAGGGGTATTCTACCTCCAAGCTACATCCCCAACCTTTTTTATCTTTTGTTTTGAAACAGGGTCTAGCTAGGTTGCTGAGAGCCTCACTATGTTGCTGAGGCTGTCCTTGAGCCTGCGATCCTCCTATCTCAGCCTCCCAAGCACTGGGATTACAGGCGTGGGCCACCAGGCCCACCTAGGACCTGTGTCCTTTCACTGTGACCCGTGGTGCCCTGGGAATCATCTGCTAGTCCTTGCTTGTCCCACCCGCATCAGTAGGACCAGTTTGACCCATGGGCAGAAGAGCATCCCATGTGGTTGGGTTTCATTTGCAGTCCAAGGTTTGGAATCCCTTCCATAGCTGTAAAACTCAGTTTCCACTCTCAGGGGAGGCCAGCAGCATTCAAGGGGTCAGAAATTGTGCCAGGGGTCAGAAATTGTTCAAGGGGTCAGGCATGCCCCACACTGCCTGGCTTGGACTCGATTCTTGTGTTGCATCCCCGCTTCAACATCTCTAGCTCCTAACCATGGGGTTTCCTCCCTCAAAGCTTCTACATTCCCTCCAGGGTCAGGCTGCCTCAGTGATTAGCAGTTTCATACCCTCCCTCTCCTGCGCATCTCATTCAAGGGATTTAAAATTGAAATCAAAGCCTTTTCTAGTGAATTTGGACAAGTCTGTTGCCCTCTCTGGCCAGGCATGGTGCACATGCCTGTAATCCCAATACTTGGGAGACTGAGATAGGAGGATTGCAGGTTCGAGGACAGCCTCAGCAATTTAGCAAGGTCCTCAACAACTTAGTAAGACCCTGTTTCAAAAATAGAAAATAAAAAGGGCTGGGGGTATAGCTCAGAGGTAGAATGCCCCCGGATTTAATCCTTAGTACCACACACACTCAGAAACAAAAACAAAACAACAACAAAAACCAATTCCCCTCTCAGAGCATCATTTATAAAATGGAAACATTTTGCCAGGTGTGGTGGTGCACGCTTGTAATCCCAGTACTTGGGAGGCTGAGTCAGGAGGATCGCAGGTTTGTGGCAGCCTCAGCAACTTGTGAGACCTTCCTCAAGTTAGTGAGACCGTTTCAAAATAAAGAATAAAATAGGGCTGGGGGTGTAGCTCGGAAGTAGAATGCCCCTGGGTTCAATCCCCAGTACCACAAAAAAAAAAATAAATAAATAAAGGAAGCATTTTCTGTCTCTCAGCTTAAAATCAAACCTGGGTAACTAGCCAGTCGTCTGGGTTCAGAAGGCAGCCAGGAGCTACTGTCCAAACACTGGGGGCGTCATGGGCATCGTTTCATCCCTGGTGATGTGGGGACCAGTCTCCTCATGTTGCAGAAGAGGAAAGAGAAGCTCCATGAGGTACAAGGACTCACTCATGGTCACATGGCCAGCATGACTGCAATGCAGTTCTCCCTGATACAAAGCCCTCTTCTTCCCTTGTCCTCCCTTGACCCCCTTTGCCCTCCCTGGGCCCCCTGGCCCTAGGTCCCCACCTTGTAGAGGATCCTTCCCTCCTGGAGAACATAGAGCCTCTCAGGCAGGGCTGCATAGAGCTGGCTGCTCTGGTTCTGCATCGTATCCACCACCACCGGGCACGGGGGACTCCTGGCCAGCAGCAGGTGGGCCGCCCGCAGCCGGTCCTCGAGGTCCCGGTGAGTCTTGATATCCACGTTGTTCTTAAAAGCCCAGGCATCTGCAAGAGAAAAGGTGGGCACAAGGCTCCATAGGCATGGCACCCACTTCCTGCACACTAAATTCCACCCACTCCTCCCAGGCAGAGGAGCCCTTGGCCATGGTTTGGCCCAGTTTCCTATTATAGGTGAATGTGCCAGGTCACATAGAGAGTTATTGGTTGACCCAGAACTGAAGCCCTGGGCTCCTGACCACCAGGCCTCAGCTCTTCAGTGTGAGATAGTTCAATAGAGAAGTGCATCTCAAAGTCCAGGGTGGTGGCGCATGCCTGCAATCCCAGGACTTGGGAGGCCGAGACAGGAGGATCGCAGGTTCAGCCAGCCTCAGCAACTTAATGAAACCCTCCACAACTTACTGAGACCCTGTTTCAAAATGAAAAATAAAAAGGGCTGGGGGTGTAGCTTGGAAGTAGAATGCTCCTCGGTTCAATCATCAGTACCACAAGAAAAAGAAAAAAAAAAACAACTACTGCTCTAAGCCAGGTGTGATGGTGCACACCTGCAATCCCAGAACGTGGGAGGCTGAGACTGGAGGATTACAGGTTCGCGGCCAGCCTCAGCAACTTAATGAGACCTCCACAACTTAGTGAGACCCTGTTTCAAAATGAAAAATAAAAAGGGCTGGAGGTATACCTCGGAGGTATAATGTTTCTGGGTTCAACCCCCAGTACCTCAAGGGAAAAAAAAAAAAAACTACTGCTCTAAGCCAGGTGTGATGGTACACACCTATAATTCCAGTACTTGGGAGGCTGAGACAGGAGGATTGGAGGTTCGCGGCCTACTTCAGCAATTTAGCAAGACCCTGTTTCAAAATAAAAAACAAAAGGGCTGGAAGTGTAGCTCGGAGGTAGAATGCCCCTGGGTTCAATTCCCAGTACCAGGGGGGAAAAAAAAAAAAACTACAGCTCTAGAGTCTAGACAACAACTTTCTTCTCCTAATTATTCATCACCACAATGTTCTTTCCAAAATGGAAATCTGACCATGTCACTCTTCTTAGATCTTTCAGGGGCTCCCTGTCACCCTCAAGATAAATCGCAAGCTCCTCAGTGTGGTGCAGAGGCCCTCAGTGACCTGGTCACTCCCATCCCACTGGTCCTCCCCAGCTCTTTGCTCCAGGCAAATGGGTGAAATACTTGGATTCCTTGACCGGAAATGCGTGCATTCCTTGCCCCATCCACCCCCAAGCCATCTCCTATTTCTGCTCTTTTTACAGCAGCTGCCTCTACCTGCAGTGGGGGCAGAGCAGGCCTTCTCTTTCTTGGTTGGTACTATGCTCCCGGAGCCCATGTTGCCTTAGCTCTGCCGACAGTCTCCTGATCAGCCACTCAGGTGAGCGCACAGCCAAGTACAGCTGCTGACCTGACAATGATCCCTGCTCTCATCCCCTCTTACGCAGCCACCCTGCCTTCTAATGATATTGCATCCAACCCAGTATCCTCCCAGGCCTTTAGAGACTCACCACAATGGGCTCAGAAGTTGAAAAAACAACCATAAACTGCTCATGGCCTTGCCCTCTGCTTGCCCCATTTCTGGAGAGCCTGGAGCACAAGTAATGTAATGGTAAGTTCCTTCGGAAGCCATGTGGCCTGTGTTTACAACAATAGCTGCCTCTGCAGGTGGTACAAGTTGCTTAAGTCCACCAGTAGGTTGGCTCCTCCTCCTCAGTGCTTCCGGCTCTTCTCGCTCAGCATCCTTCCCCCTAGTTAAACCTGCTCTCCAAAGAGATCCACATCCAGATATGAATGTCTGGTTAGAGCTTAAGGTATTATTACTCGTCATCAAACTTGATGACAATAACACCAACCTTTTATTTTTGGTACTGGGGATGGAACTCAGGGGCGTTCTACCTCCAACCTACACCCCCAGTCCCCCTTTTTTTGGGCGTGTGTGTGTGTGTGTGTGTGTGTGTGTGTGTGTGTTACTAGGGATGGAACCCAGGGGCATTTTATCTCTGAGCTACACCCTCAGTATTTTTATTCTTTTATTTTGAAACAGGGCCTCACTAAGTTGCTGAGGTTGCCCTCAAACCTGTGATCCTCCTGTCTCAGCCTCCCAACTACTGGGATTACAAGCGTGCACCACCAGGTTTATTTTTTATTTTGAAACAGGGTCTTGCTAAGTTGCTGAGGCTGACCTCAAACCTGCAGTCCTCCCGTCTCAGCCTCCCAAACACTGGGATCACAGGTATGTGCCACTGCACCTGGTTGATAACACCAACTTTTGTTCATACCCTGTTTAGGCAGCCTTGTCCTGTCATTGGCTCATTGGCGCTTCATAGCAGCTTCTCACGGGAGGCCAAGCTGGGCTTCTCAGCCCCATTTTACAGCTGAGAACATGGAGACCCAGAGGAGCAGCGACCTGCCTCCCCAATTTTAACTGTGAGCTCCTTATAGAAAAGAAGCATGTATTTGTTGTCTCTATCTCCCTAGGCCCAGCACAGACCCAGGCACATAGTATATACACCTTAAATATTTTTGGATGAGTGATTCTGTGAGGCAGGTAGTGTCATTCTTTCTTTCTTTTTTTTTTTGTGGTACTGGGGATTGAACCCAGAGGCATTCTACCTCTGAGCTACACCCCCAGCCCTATTTTATTTTTATTTGGAAACAGGGCCTTGTTAGGTTGGTGAGAGTCTTACTACTTGCTGAGACTGTCCTCGAACCTGCGATCCTCCTGTCTCAGCCTCCCAAGTACTGTGATTGCAAGCATGCACCACCACGCCCGGCATGTCATCCCATTTTTGTGGTAGAGAAATAGGCATGCAGGGGAAGTTGATCAAGATCACGTGGCCTGCACATGATGGAGCTGGACTCACACCCAGGTCCGAAGCCAAAACCTGTGATCTTCCCAGTATGCCTTGGGCCTCCCCATATTTTACCTGAACAAACGTGTTGTGGGGGGGGAAAGCAAGACAACTAATTTGGGCTATGGACTGACCCAGACCCCCAGGATTTTATTTCTGAGGTTCAGGCTATGCCCAGTTCTATCTGATTGATAGAAAGGAGGATGCTGGGGAAGGAGAGGGGTAGGAATGTCAAGGAAGCAGGAAGCTGTCTGGGTCAGGACAGGGAAAGGAAACCGTTCCTCAGTGGCTGAGGTAGACAGCTCTGGGTTCTAGAAACATGTAAACCTGCCCAGTCTGATTCCAGGAAAGATGCATCAGGGGACAGGTATCAGGACCAGGGAACAATATTGGTGATGAATCAACCCCTCTTATCACAGTTGGCAACTGATTCTTTTGGAGATTAAAGCTGGATTCTCTAGGATCTTGTTACTCAAAGTGTCGTCCCAGGACCTGCAGCCTTGGCCATGTCTGGCCTCACTCCTGCCAGCTGGAGCTATAATCTGCATTTCAGTGAGGTTCCCAAGAGATTTAAGTGCACTTTAAAGTTTGAGAAGTGCCGCCCCCGGACGTTAATCCAGCTTTAGCTGAACTCAGTGGTCAACTGTGGTGGCATCTAGGCCTTGCCTCCTCTCAGCAGCCACAGAGACCACGGCTGCCATAGGCCTCTTTCTTTAACTGATGGCCATAGGTCTCTTTCTTTAGCTGATGACTGCCGCTCACACAAAGGGCTGTTTCACAAAGAGATACATTGTGCTTGTGTTTGCTCTCCTGTTCTCTAGGCTGTTTTAAAACAATTTTTATTATAGAATTTTTTCGTGGGGGTGGTGCTGGGGATTGAAGCCAGGGGCATTTTACCTCCAAGCTATACCCCCAGCCCTATTTTATTTTTTATTTGGAAACTGGGTCCTAAGTTTATGCGAACCTTACTGAATTGCTGAGGCTGGGTTCAAACCTGCCATCCTCCTGTCTAAGCCTCCCAAGTACTGGGATTACAAGTGTGCGCCACCACCCCTGCCTCAGACATTTCACTCTCGGCATTTCAGGTCTAAATTCCTTGTGGATGAGCTCAGATCGTTTCTCTCCCTTGATATCCCTATGTCTATTCAACATGTTAGAATGCCTTCTTGCCGGACCCCGCCTCTCCAGGGTTTCTGTGCAGTGCGCCCTGGTCGGAAGCAGACGGTGGAGTTAAGAGCGGTGGGGAAATCCAGTGCAGGGGCTGAGACATGGTGGGTGCTCACTGAACAGCAGGTCTTTTCCTCCTTCCTCAGCTTCCTCCCTCCATCTTCCAACCCTGACCGGAAGCTTAGGGGGAGGAGCGAGGAAAAGAGAGGGTGGGAATAGGTGGAGGCAGAGAATCTTCCTGTACCTGATGCATGCGCCTCTTCAATGTAAATGATGAGAAAATCTGCCACGGAATTGAAATCTTCAATAAGTCTCTTGAATTGGTCAAATTTGAAAAGGAATGAGGGTCAGGTACAACTTCCAAAATTCAGCACCAGTGGCCTGTCGCCTAAAACGGAAAAGCAACCATCATAAACCAAGAATCTGCACACTGTTTTCTTTTGCAAGCACCATCTTCACTCCTGCCTTCAATTCTGTTCCCTTTATTTTCCCTCTAGGATGAGTTCCGGGCACAGTGGGGGCCCTAATCCTAGAGAGGAAGGTTAGGCGTCTCAGTGAACCACCTGCAAACGCTGGGGCTAGAATTAAAATAATGAGGACTCCCTTTCATGTGATTTATAAGGTGGGCAGGCATCCATTCTCTCCGGTGATGTGATTAGTAATACTGCAAGGTGGATAGTTTTTCCCGTTTTATAGACAAAGAAACAGGTTTAGCAGTGGCACACACCTGTAATCCAAGTACTTGGGAGGCTCAGACAGGAGGATTGCAGTTTCAAAGACAGCCTCAGCAACTTAGTGAGCCTCTCAGCAACTTAGAGAGACCCTGTTTCCAAATAAAAAAATAAAATAGGGCTGGGGGTGTAGCTCAGAGGTAGAATGCCCCTGGGTTCAATCCCAAGTACCAAAAAAAAAAAAAAAGAAAAAGAAAAAGAAAAAGAACCTGAGGTTTATAGACTCACTCCAGGACCAGCACACAGCAGGTCAGTGGTAGAGTTAAAATGAACAACTTTAGTTTCTGGACTCTCTCCCTTAAGTGTCTCAGTTTCCTCATCCATAAATGGACATAATAATACATACAATTTTATAGGATTATTATGAGGATTAAATAAATTAATACTGCTAAGGGCTTAAAATGGTGCTTGGTCCATAGTAGCTGTTCAATAAATGTAAGCTGTTGCCAGGTGTGGTGGTGCACACCTGTAATCCCAGTACTTGGGAGACTGAGACAAGAGGATCACAGGTTCGAGGCCAGGGCATAGTAACTTAGGGAGACCCTGTTTCTAAATAAAAAATAAAATGGAAGCCAGGCGTGGTGGCACACACCTGTAATCTTAGTACTTGGGAGGCTGAGACAGGAGGATCACAGGTTCGAGGCCAGGGCACAGTAACTTAGGGAGGCCCTGTTTCTAAATAAAAAATAAAATGGAAGCCGGGCTTGGTGACGCACACCTGTAATCCTAGTACTTGGGAGGCTGAGACAGGAGGATCGCAGGTTCGAGGACAGCTTCAGCAAGTAATGAGACTCTCATCAGCCTAGCGAGACCCTGTTTCCAAATAAAAATAAAGTAGGGCTGGGGATATAGCTCGGGATAGAATGCCCCGGGGCTCAATCCCCAGTACCAACACCAAAAAGGGGGGGGGGGCCTGAGGGTGTAGTTCAGTGGTAGAGCGCCCCCTGGGTTTAATTACCAGCAGTACAAGTAAATAAATAAATGAAGCTGTTGTTCTTAGCTTTCATCTCCTCCCCGTGCTCTGAAATGGGGAAACAGTGGTCTAGGGTCAAACCACCCAGAACACACCCGATCTCCTCTGAAATGGGGAGGCAGAGAAGAGGTGGGAGTGGGACCTGCTGCAAAATGAGAATGCAGGGCTTCTTGTTCAAAAAGTAGGGGGAAGCGCCATAGATGTATTAAAATAGAAAGATTTGTGTGTATACCATAAAGAACAAAATTATGTTATTTTCCGGAAAATGGAAGGAACTGGACATTATGCTGAGTTAGATTAGTCAATCTCAGAAAGTCAAAGGTGGTATGTTTTTTCTCATATGTGGAAGCTAGAGAGAAAATAGAAAACATAAGGGACTTTAAATAATGCAGAGAGAAGCCAACTGGGGTGGTGCATGCCTGTCATTTCAGTACTTAGGAGGCTGAGACAGGAGGATCTTGGGTTCAAGGCCAGCCTCAGCAATCAGGGAGATGCAAATCAAAACTACTCTAAGATTTCATCTGACCCCAATTAGAATGGCAAACATTAAGAAGTCAAACAACAACAAATGTTGGCGAGGATGTGGGGAAACTGGGACTCTTCTACACTGTTGGTGGGATTGCAAACTAGTTCAACCACTATGGAGATCAGTGTGGAGAATCCTCAGAAAACTGGGAATGGATCCACCATATGACCCGGCTATTCCACTACTGGGTATCATACCAAAGGGATTGAAACCAGAAAACTACAGTAATATATGCATACCCATGTTCATAGCAGCACAATTCACAGTGGCCAAATTATGGAACCAACCTAGATGTCCATCAACAGATGAATGGA
>PVJS01049154.1:0-14765 GCA_004027185.1 Glis glis | reverse complement strand
TCCTACACACACACACACACACACACACACACACACACACACACACAGTTGGGTTCTGCATAACAATGTTTTGGTCAGTGATAGATTGCATATATCAGCATGTGGCCTCATAAGATTATAATGAAACCCCAAATTCCTAGGGTCTAGTATTTTTGTTACCTTTTCTATGCTTAGATAACAACTTACATTGTGTTACAATTGTCTATAGTATTCGGTACCATAACACACTGTACAGGTTGTAGAGTAGTAGCAATAGACTTCGTCCTGTAGCCTGGCATGTAGGAGGCCATGCCATCTTGGTTCGTGGAGGTACACACTAAGTTAGATGCACAATGACAAAATCGCCTAATTGCATTTCTCAGAACATATTCCTGTTAAGTGACAAACAGCCGTATGTACTGATGTAGATACAGATACGGATGCATGCAGACATTCTGTTGGTTCTATTTCTCTGGAGAACTAACACGGTGTTACCAAAAGAAAACCAAGCAGGTGGGGTGCCAGGGAGAGATGAGGGGAGGGGACAGCAGGTGCAAAGGCCTCATGAGCATGTGAGGAGAAGCAGGCTGGGGTGGCTGGAGCTGAGTCAACAGGAAGAGTGACGGGGGAGGTGAGAGTGGACCGTGCCAGATTACAGCGGCCACTGCAAAGATAATGGAGAACCATCTCCCACCACAATGTTCTAGATGAGGATTGTTCTCCCCATATGACAAACCAGGAAACTAAGCCTTTGAGGATGGTGAAGTCACTTGCTACAGGTCCCACGATGGAGAGCGAGGACTAGGATTCAAAGCCAGGTCCAGCTGGAAGGTCCTGCTTTCCCTCCTCTCTCCCAGGCCGGACCCACCAAGCCACTGCACCCAAACATTGGTAGGAAGGACAGACGCAGACAGACAGGTAGGGGCCAGTCTGGGAGGCCCAAGTCCTGAGCTGTCAGCTGGAAGGGAGAGGGTGTTAGGGCCCGAGCCACAGGGTGCTGTCAGAGCTGACGGATGAGGAGGGGAAAGAGGCCACCCTTGCCAAAGTCACTCCATCTGGTGCACGGCCTCCTGCTGTTTCCACTCTGTGCCCAGCTGGATGGAACCTCACACCTCGCTCCAAAGCACCTGCCATTTCCCTGGCCATGGCCCGCCCACCTTGTCACTGTTCAGTGCCTGTCCTTCTTGCTGGACAGTGAATGTTGAGGGCAGGCAAACTGCCTATCTTGGTCTTGATTATTTCCTCAGAGAGAAGACAGTGCCAGCCACGTACATAGTAGATGCGGGACAAATACTTACAGAATGAATGAATGAATGAATGAATGAACAAATGAATGAATGAAGAGCTGAGTGTGTCACCCATCCCATGACTCTCATTCTGAGCATCTTCCTGCCAGGACCCCATGGGTCCCATGGCACCGAGCAGAGCTGAGCCAGGGACTGTGGGCCAGCCTAACCTGTCAGCACCCGGGTCGGGGGTGGAGGGCAGCTCTGCCTCACAGGAAGCCTTCCCTGGTTGGGGGCAGGCTTGAGCCTGTCGAGCTCTGGCTGCGATCTATTTATTTATTCTTCTTGCCCCATCAGCAGCACCAAAGCAGTGCCGACTCCTTCCTGGCTTCCCGCGCAGCCCTCTGAGGCTCCTGGGCTTCCGGCACAGACTCCTGTCTCCGGACACTGGGCTACTGAGCAGCAGGCATCCAAATAAACACACGGTTTCCTGGAGCCAGGGCCTGGATCTGGGCTGGGAGGGGGGCCAGAGATCTAGCCAGCGTCTGACTCTTCTCTACCAAGCCCTGGGCAAGCCATTTTCTTTCCCAAGGTCTCAGTTTACCCAACTGTGAAAAGGACCACCTTATATGTTCATTGAACAAATATTTATTGAGCACTTAGGTACCAGCTGCTTTCAGGCCATAGAGGTTCATCAGGAAAAACAACAAATAAAGATCCTGTCCTTAGGGAGCTTTCATTCCACTAGGAGAAAGCTAACAATTAGCAAAACCACAAACAAACTAGTAGGATAGAGAAAGATAGCTGTTAAGGAGGAAATAAGGCAACGGAGAATTCAGGGTATGGTGTGTGTGTGTGCGTGTGTGTGTGTGTGCGCGCGTGTGTGTGTGCATGTGCGTGTGTGTGTGCATGTGTGTGTGTGTGCGTGTGTGTGTGTGTGCATGTGCGTGTGTGTGTGTGTGTTCGCGCGTGCGTACACGTGCTGAGGGTTAACATTTTAGATTAGATGTCCAGGTAAGCAACCCACAAGCAGTGACATTTGAGGAAAGGTCTGAAGAAGATGAGGGAGGAGCCATGTGCACTCCTGAGAGAAGAGCCTCCGGGCAGAGGGAACAAGTACAAGGGGCCTGAGGCAGAAACTGCCCTGCTGGGTTTGAGAATCAGAAAGTGGAAAGAGTGATGGGTGAACTGGATGATGAGAACATTCACAGAGGTGCGCGCAGAGGCTGACATCTTAGTGGCGGCCAGTGGGAAGCTTTACTTCCCCCAAACCTTTAGCGGAAGATGAGGGAGCAGACCTGACGGCAGCCAGGGCCATGGACTTGGGACAGGGAGCCCAGCTACTGTGGATCAAGGCCTGCCCACCTGCCCAGGAGGGAGGAAGGCAATGAGTGGAGGCAAGAAGCGTCCCAGCTTCCTTCCCCTTCCACCCACCCACCCATCTGCCAGCGCCGTCCATGAAGTCAGGATAAGGGGGAGCCCAGGTGATATGGGGTCAGGCCAGAGCAGGGAGAGCAGAGGGTGGACCCGAAGAGGCAAGGGGAGAAGAGGTTTCAGGGAGGTGGGTGGTGGGGTGGGCCTGCAGGGCCTGTGCTCCTTCAAGTGAGGCAGGACGTCATGGGGAGATAGAGCAGAGGAACACAGCGGAGCTGGGCTGATGGGTGTAGCAGGGAGGTGGGACTGAAGATGAGGGTGGCCCTGCCTGCATCCCTTCCTCCAACCCCCTCCTGTGCATACCCTGGGGGGACCCAGCCAAGCCCGCCACATCTTCCTCCTACCCGGGGTGGGAGTGACGAGGCTCGGTCTCAACAGGGTGGTCATCGGAGGCCTGACTCACCCAGCTTCCTTGCCTTCTTTTCTCTGAATGCCTGCATGCTCCACCCAGAGACCACCCCTAAAGATCCCAGCGTTCCTCCTCTATCCTTCAAGTGGTGCCAGGAAATGCTCCTAAATCTGGAGCCACCCACACAATGAGAGTGGCATTCAGGGAGGCTGGTGGCTGTGCTGGCCCAGAGGCCGGGGGTCTCCAGGAGAAGGGTTCATGCGGGGACCACCCTATTGGAGGGAGAAGGGATCCCTTGGTTTTCAGTTTGGGGCACAGATAGGCCTCAGTAGGAGACCTGAGACCCAGGTCTTAGTGCTGCACTCTGGTCCGGACCATCTAGAAACCTTCTCTGAACCACAGGGTCCTTCTGACATATGAGGTGTGGGTGAACCGCTCAGCTCTGTCTATCCTGCTCAAGGAGCCTGACATCTTAGGACACAACAGCCACCACCTCATCACTTAAATGCTCTGTGGTCCTAGGCACTTCACACACAGAGGCTCCTTTATCCTTGAGAGCCATCTGTTACTGGCCCCATTTCACAGGCAGGGAGCCCGAGGCTCAGGAAGGTAAGTGACATCCTGTGCTCCCCAGGGCTGGGTTTTGTGCCCAGGGCTTCCTGGCTCTGCCTGGTGCAACCCATCATGCTCTTCTGTTCCTGCTGTCAGCCTGTGTCTGTTCCCCAGCAGCCACCTCTGATCTCCTAAGCTAAGTACTCTGCACATGAGGAAGAGGGAGCAAAGTATACTGGAAAGTCCCAGAGAAGCATCTAGACCAGCCTATTCTCAGTATAAAGCTTGGAGCAACTTCAAGGTGATGGAGAAGATGGAGAGAAACTGGTGACTTTAACACTAAGTGATAAGCTAATGATAAAAGGAAAACACAGGGGCTTGGGGTCTCTGAGCAGGGTCCTGACTCACCTGGGTGTAGGTGAAGGAATCCAGGCGTCAAGCTGAGCTGAGGAGGGTGAATGGGGTGGAGAGGGAACGGTGCGCATGGCAGAGGGCGTGGAAGTGTCAGGTGTGTTTAAAGATGTGTCAGGAGTAGGCCCGGGTGGGGGATCAGTGGTGGAGGGTCTTCAGCCTCAGGCCACACATGGCTCCTCCGGATCCAGCAACACGAAAGACCCTTCTCTACCTGCTCTTCAGACAGTGTCGAGTCGTCTGCAGAGACTGAAGTGGCTGGGGGACTGGAGATGAGCAGATTGAGACTCGGGGAGGGACAATGGTCTACACGGGAGGCGACTGGTCGGTGGTGGCCCCGCCATGATCCTCGTCATTACTGTTATTAAGCGGCTGCTTCCATTGGTTTGAAGCATGCCATTTTTATTTTTTCTGCTCTCTCAGACCTGCCCTGCTGACACAGCTGCCTTGACTTCAAAGGGCAAGTCTCCATTTTCATTTGCAAAATCAGTATGAAATTCCTGGAGGGCCCATCTAATTCCTCTGGTCTGACCACATAGCAATTACCAATTTGCAGAGAGGAGGGGGTGTGGGGATTTCTGCTCAGCCTAATCCAGGGCAGTGGCGGCCAGGGGGGACAGGATTGGAGTGGCACCTCTGGCTGGCCCAGGGAGGGAGGAGGTGGCTGTGGGAGCACTCAGCACTGGTGAGAGCAATGGTAACATGCTTGCACACTTGTCTGCTGAGCCCCTGGTTCACAAGTGCTCCAGAGACAAACTGTGGCAGAAAGGGCAGGGCTCTGACCCGGCTTCAAACCCGGCATTTGCTGTGTACAGGCCGCGTTATCTTCTTCTGGCTCTTTCATTGATGTGCTGCTGCGAGAATGTGGGACCAGCCCTGCTCCTCCCTGGGCCTCAGCTTACCCATCTGTCAAGTGGGGAGAATAATGTTTGTCCTGTCTGCTTGAGGCTACTATGCTAAAAAGCTCATAAAGCATTTATCGCCCTTCTTTAGAACACACACACATGCACACACTGAGAAATTCCTATTTCCTAAGTGCTGGCATGGCTCCTGGAAGGCTCTGCTGCAATGTTCCAGGAGGGGCCAGAGTTCAGCGAGTGTAGACTGGAGGGTTCCTACTCACTCCTCAGTGTTCTGGCCCTGTGCCGGCTGTCGGGGTCATATACCACAGCAGTACCCCCTTTCATCCTTGAGGACCCGGGTCAGGTGCGGCTAAAGAAGGAGGTAGCCGAGGGGGACCTGCCACAGGACTGTGCAGCACTTGTTACGGCCAGGACTGAGGGGTGGACAAGATGCCATGGGAGCTCAGCAGAGGAGGGGGACCACCAATGGGGACTCCCCAGAGGGGTCTATAGCGATTCTCTGGGGGAGCACACACTTGCCACGGAGAAGAGAAAGAAAAGGAATTGTGGGGAGTGTCAATAGTCCACTGGAGAGGAATGGAGGCGCAGTGAAGCTTGGCAGTTCGTGGATGTGTCAGCGATTCCTGTGGGCTGGAGGGCAGCCCTCGGGCTGCTGGAGGGGGGGACAGGGTGGGACAGGATGGCGCAGGGAGCAGAGGTGGATCTGGGGCTCAGACTCTGGAGTGGACAAAGGGAAGCCACTGAAGTTATGAAGCAGAGAGTGACCAGTCAGGCTTTCGACTTAGAGTCTGTCCTCTGGCTACCGCATGAGGAAGAATTAAGTGGCACAGAGGATAGGCGGGGGAAGGTCTCAGCTCTGAGGCCGGGAGGGCTGAGGAGGCCCTGCCCGGGCCCAGGGATCTGGGGTGTGCTGAGGAAGTTGGGGGGCAGGAAGAATTCCAAATCTTTCCCGGCTTGGATGTTCCACACCTCTCCAATTCAGGGCTCTGAGACTCTCCTACTGCCTCCTTCCTCCCGTGTTTGAGAGGGACTCATGCCCTCACTCCCTCCTCTTCTATTTTAGAAATCCCCCCTCTTTTTCTGTACTGGTGATTGAACCCAGGGGCATTCTACCTCTGAGCTATACCCCCAGCCCTTTTTACTTTTTATTTTGAACAGGGTCTTGTTAAGTTGCTGAGGCTGGCCTCAAAACCATAATCCTCCTGTCTCAGCCTCCCAAGTACTAGGATAGAGCCATGCGCTACCAAACCTGACTATTTTAGAATTCCTTGAGCCCCCTCTGGGGCAGCTGGATAAAGGAGGAGCGAACCCAGAGTGGCAGGCTGGAGAGAAGGCTCCTGGGACCCTGTGTGCTGACCATCCAGGGAGTGAACACCCTTCCTAGGGCTCATCAAAGGAGACAGATGCCTCGAACCTGGCCTCAGACAAAACTAGACTACAGTTCTAACTTCTGTTTGTCCTGTTTGAAGCCACAGGAGACACTTCCCAGCAGATGGGAGCTTTGGAGACTCTGGCACTGCCAAGAAACTCTCAGGTGAGGGCCAGTCCTTAGATCCTGCATGGGGCTCCTCATGGTACAGAGAGAACACTGAGCCCCAAAGAGGGCAGGAAGGTGCCCAAGGTCACACAGCAAGCCAGAGGACAGACTAAGGCAGGAGTGAGGCATCTGTCTGCTCCACTTGGTCAGCTCAGGTCTCCATGCCCCTTATTCCCTCCTTCCCCCCACCACAGACAGGGAAAATGTTTTCAGACCCAAGGCAAAAGAATGTGAAGCTGAAATCTGAGCCTTAGTCTTGGGAAAAGAACACAGAGAAGTCAGACACATTTTGGATGAGCAAAGATCTGCTTACACTGCAGATGGGAAATACTCGGCTCTCCAAGGCCTCCTTGCTGTGGGAGGGACGGGGGAGGCTGAGCATAAGGTAACAGGAGCAGAAAGGACTCCTCCTCAAAGAGCTGCTTCCAGGACCCACCATGCAGCAGGACTGTCCCAGCCTCTGCGGTCCCTGCTGTGGACTGTCTCATGGGGCCTTGGGCCCTTGTCCACCTTCCATTGCCCTGTCTGAACCTGCCACGCGGGCCCTGCTGGGTGAGGAGCAGGGGTCCTGCTGGCCCTCACTGCCTGGGGCATCCCTCCTGCTCCACTGGAAGCTCACCTGCTCTAAGAGGGCCCTCCCCCAGCCCCAGCCCGTGTGTGTCTTCCCCTTTCCTGGGCTCCCGTGACAGGGAAGTGCAGCTGGGGGACAGAGCTTCTGCCTGCCCCGGGACACCTGGGGCTTTGGGTGACTGAGGGCTGAGTCGGACTGTGTGTGTGCAAGAGAGAGAGGCAGAGATCCAGGACAGGACTGTGGACTGTGTGGCGTGTGACTGCAGCCACGGGAGAAATGACCACAGACCACAGGCTACCTTCACATTTGTAGCTGACCTGTGTGTTTGTTTCTGGCCAGGTGCTGCGCAGGGCTCTGGAGGAAATGGAGATGAATGCGACCAGGTCCTTGCTTCCTGACACCAAGAAGCCTCATGGGTCATTTCCCATCGTACAGTGCTGCACTGGCCAGCCGGAACCTGTGATCTGGCCCTTGCCTATGTATTTAACCTCACCCCCCTCCTCTCTCTCCCTTTCATTTGTGTGTCACCGTGCTGCTGGAGGGAATGTGTATTAGGATCTCAGGCCCCAAGGTCCATCCTATATCCTGATCATTCTGGAATTGATGTGCGGCCACTGCTTCTGGACCTAATAGAGGAGAAGGATGCTGTGTGTGGGCTCGATCTTTAAACATCAGAGATGAGATCACCCCCCCCAGCCTAAGTCCTTTGTGGCCCCCCTCTCCTCTAGGAACAATGATGAACTTCAACGTGACCTCCAGGTAACCCCTGGAAGCGCCCTGCCCCTCTCCCAGGATACATCTTGCTCTTCCCTCCCCTATGTTGTTACTGCCTTTATATTATGCTGCTTTACTTTTTAAAAATGTGCTATTTCTAGTTTCAGTCCCTTTGGTATGATATCCAGTAGTGGTATAGCCAGATCGTATGGTGGATCCATTCTCAGTTTTCTGAGGAATCTCACATGTAATATATGCATACCCATGTTCATAGCAGCACAATTCACAGTGGCCAAATTATGGAACCAACCTAGGTGTCCATCAACAGATGAGTGGATTACAAAATTATGGGAAATACACACAACGGAATTCTACTCAGCAATAAAGAAGAACAAAATAACATCATTTACAAGAAAATGGAAGGATCTGGAGAACATTATGTTAAGTGAGATAAGCCAATCACAAAAAAAGAAGGGTCATATGTTTTCATTAATAGGTGCAACCTAGGGAGTAGTGGGGACACAAAAGGGACTCTGGATGATAATGGAGAACCCTCAGTGGAGCAAGGGAAGTGGTAAAAGGGAAGGGGAAGGGCAAGAAAGAAGTGAACCAATGGAATTACTATCATAAACAATGTGTACATATGGGAATATACCAAAACCATTCTCGGTACTCCATATGGGGGGACCTGGGGGGGTACACTAAGAGCTGTGTGCATGTATGTTAACATCAAATTGATATTCATTGTGATGTGAGACTACAATGCACCAATAAAAGCATGTTAAAAAAGGAAATAATATAAAACATGTGCTATTTCTCACTTCAGGGCCTTTGCACACGATTGTCCTGCTGGCGACACCCTTCACACCATCCTCCCTTTTGCTTCATATTTCTACTCATATTTCAGCTAGTGGTTCAAACATCGCCTCCTGAAAACTCCTTTCCTGGCCTCCAGATCAGCTCGGGGGCCCCCTTCAAAGCTCTCCTCTAGCCTGTCCTCTTCCTTTCGAGTCATCCTGTCTGTCTTAATACACGCAGGTGGTTAATATTTAATGTCTGCTGACTTTAACAATGTCATTAATTACCACTGATTGATCATTTGTCCTATGCCAGGTGCTATGCAAAGTTCATCGCAAGTATTATTTCATTAAAGCCTCAACCATTCTGAGAGGTAGTTCCCAATTTTGTCCCCATGTTTACAGATGAGGTGAAGGAGGTACAAAGTGGTTAAATGACTAGCCCGAGGTCACACAGCAAGTACGTGGTGGATGAATAAAGACAGCCCATCATTTTGAGTCACACACCAGTCTCCTACCACTTTCTTTGCAGATATAACAAGGGTGGGACCACATCGGCTTCACTTATCCTCACGTCCCCAGGACCTATGATGGGCCACCTCCTACAGGGAAGGGATGGATGGAGAGGAAGGAAGGAGAAGCTGGTGCCAGCTGTTAGATACCCTTGGGTGGCAGTTCTAGAGGAGCAGCCTCCAGGCACCATGTCCTCCCCATCCTCCAGATCAGAACCGTTAAGTGTGTTTTTGCAAAATGGGTGGAAGGGGCACCCTGGGAACCCAGATGTGGAGGAGAGCTGGGCAAAGCCGAACATGGATCAGAACCTTGGGACTAGAGGAAAGCCTAAACGCGGATTAGTACCTCGGGATTCGAAGGGCCTCAGAAATGGTGCAGCCCCACGGGGTTTTCAGCTGTGGACTTCTTGCCAAAGTACCTGTGCCTGCGCCCAACGCCCGGCTCCTGGCACATCTCCGAGGGGGACATGTCTCAATTATAGGGAAAGGAGCTGTCAGTGCGGTGACAAGGAGCTCATCACCTGCCCACGGCCATGCCACCAGGACTGTGGACTGAGAGAGACCCTACCTCCCCGGGTCCTGAGGTCTGCCTCCCTGAGGCTCCTCTCCTTGAATGAGCCCACCTCCACGACTTGCTTCTGAGGCTGCATCTGCCCAGCTGGAGACGAGGGTCTGGCCCCTTGGCCGGCCCTAGCTGTGGCTCTCCTGGCCTGGCCACTATGCCTGGAACACTTAAGCCTCAGCCAGGGAGGGTAGCGAGGGCCCAGAGCATGCCCAGGAGGTCAGCAAGCCTGGGAGGCTCCCCCCCAGTTCCTCGGCCCCCCTTTGAAGGGGATCAGGTTCCCCCACAAACATAATTGAACAAAAATATGACAGAGAAAAGGTCTTTGTTCTCCCATTTACAGCGTCAGAAAATATGTAACAAATTAGCCGTTTATGAGGTAAGAGACCCGCGCTCAGCACGGCGGCGGGCGGCTCTGCACAAGGGGCCTTTCAGCAGCGCGCAGGGGGCGTTGGGCCGGACCGGCCAGTGCCACTGGACAGGCCAGGCAGCCGGGCCCACTTGGCGGGGCCCTGGGGAAGCCCGCGCAGGGAAACATGGCGCCAAGCAGCCGCGGGCCAAGACGGCTCCCGAAGTTGGCCTGCGAGCCAAGGGGATGCGGCCCTGCTGCCCAACCCGCCTCGGACCCTCGCAGTGACCTCCAGTCTCTCCTCTCCAATGTGGAGTTAGTTCAGGGTACAAATGTCCAACTGCAGAGGCCTCCGAGGCTTCCCCGCTGGCTGAACCTCAGGAGCCTGGAGGTGGTTCTTTGTGTTGCGTGGGAATTTTCTCTCACAGTACTTTTGATTTTTCTTCTAGGCTTTGATGAATTTCAGTGGAAGCAGCAAGTGGTCATTAAGGCCAGGACAGGGGTGGCTGGCTGGGCAGGAAGGAGGCTCTGGATGGGGAGAGGGGAAAGCCGCACCTTATTCCAGCCTGGTCCTGGCCTTCACCGGTGTCGCCTGGGTGTCCAGAATTACGAGGGGTTGGGGCAAGCGCAATTTGAAAGTCACCCCTGGGCTGTCCAGTTGGTCATGATCTGACCCGCTGGGGTCTGATGCCTCTGACACTAGGGCACACAGGTCTGTCACTCACAGTCTGTGGCACAGGCATCTCTTGCTTTGGAGTTTCTGATTCCATGGTTGGACCATATTTCTAGGGCCCGTGTCTTCTGTTACGGTGCAGTGGCAGGGCTAGGTGTGTGGGTGGGATTCTCCCCTGCTGCCAGCCATGGGGATGGGACCCTCCTCAAGTCCCTGTCTGAGCCCAGGCTCAGCCTGGTTTTCCCCTCCAGCCCCTCCAGGCGGGGAGGCTCACAAGGATGGCTTCAGGCTTTTGAGAGGCTGGTGAGATCATGGGCCCATGCCAGTGGAGTACAAGGAATCTCTGCAAAAAGTGGGGTGCTGGGCCTCTGCATGAATATCCTGAGTGTTTGGTCTACAGTCACAAACACATCACTTTCCTGGATCTGATTTTATTTATTTTGATTGGATCTTAACAGTTCTTTACAAGGCTGAAACTGAAGCCGCCTGGGGTCCTCAGGAGACTTGCTAAAACTTCAACTGCACCCAGTTTAGCGGAGCGACTTGAAAGTTAATCAGTGGTGAGGGACAATTTGCCTCATTATTTCCAGCCCTGGAATTTGGCAGCAGATGGAATTCTGGGCCTGGTGTGGACACGGTGCTCCGTGATGAACACACCCCTGGTTTTGTCAGTGCAGGGTCTGGGGCTGGACGGGTCGAAGCTCCCTCTGAGGGTGTGTGGTGCCAGGAAGGGCTTCCCACTTGGGGGAACAAGGGCTCTAAGGCCCCCATCCCAGGGTCAGGGCTGCTGCTCCAGGCTGGTGTGCATAGATGCTGAGGTACGGGATTCCAAGCGCCTCTGCAGGCTGAGGGAAGCAGAGGTGGACACAACACAGCTGCTATCTTCCAGAGTGCAGACCAGACACTGGGTAAATTCTTCCAGGAGGGAACACCTGCGGCTGGCACCCTCTCCATTAAGCTGAAGAACCCACTTTCTCAGTGAGGTCCACTTGGACCCCTGACTTAAGCTGCTGATTTTTTTTTTTAATTGGGGATTGAACCCAGAGGCATTCTACCTCTGAGCTATACTCCCAGTCTTTTTTATTTTTGGTATTGGTATTGAAACCAGGAATATTCTACCTCTGAGCTACACCCCCAGTCCTATTTTATTTTATTTTTTATTTTGAAACAGGATCTTGCTAAGTTGTTGAGGGTCTTGCTAAGTTGCTGAGGCTTGCTTCAAACCTGCGACCCTCCTATCTCAGCCTCCCAAGTACTGGGATTACAGGTGTCACCACCACAACCAGTTTCTGTAACCCTGACTTAAAATGGTCACCCCTCCCCAGGCACTGCCATCTCCATCTACTTGACTACACTCTCTCCATAGCACTCACCACCTCCTAACATACTATGCTAGCTACTCGCATATCCTATTTATTATTAATCTCATCACCTCCCCCTAAAAGGTAAAGACCTTGCCTGAGGGAGAAGGGCAGGGATATTTCTGTTCACTAATACATCTCCAGCCTTAGCACGTAAAATGCACTCAACAAATGTCTCATGAATGAACGACTGAACCCTGTGTCATTTTATCAGCAGTCCCCATTCCCGGATCCTCCTTATTCCCCCATGCCTCTGCTGTCCTTTCAACAGTGGGTGCTGGTGCCGCAGAGTCCAGCTGCTCACTTTACAGACAACGCTCAAAGAGGGGAAGGGGTGTCCAAGGTCACACAGCATGGGAACACATGTTCAGACAGATCTTGGGATGAGTCGGGGGAACTGTCTGTTCCCCAGCTGGCTGGTGAGGGTCTGGCCCTCCAGGCTCTGTGTGGCACCAGGAAAGAGTGCGAGGGGAAGGAGGACAGGGAACTCCCGGAGGTCTGCAGCGGTGGGCAGGGCCGGGGCCCCTGGCGGCTGGGTCACCCTTCCCCATCTTGATTCTTCCTCCAGCCAGTCTGGCATCCTCACTCTCCCCACACCCTGCATCCTTTGACTCAACTACCCACCCTACCCTGCTGGTCTCAAGTCCCATCACCCCTCAGTGGGTAGGAATAGCAATGTTACATCCCAGGTCCCAGGTATCATTTATTAAGTACTGAGAGCTTCTCTCTCTCTCTCTCTCTCTCTCTCTCTCTCTCTCTCTCTCACACACACACACACACACACACCTTATTTAATCTTCCCAAATCCCATGAAGCTATTTTTTTTTTTTAGTTAGAAAGACAACAAAACTAATGCTCAGAGAGGTTGAGCAACTTGCCGAGATCACACAGGTAGTGACAAGAAGTTTTGACTTTTAGAGTTATTTCTTTCCTCCTGGATCTTTGGACACCCCGTGTCCTCACCTCCTCTAGGCTTGTGTGTTGGGAGGGTGACCCTCCCTGATGTTGGTCCCCTTCCTCACTGCTCCTCCCTTACAGAAAGCCTCCCTTGACCCCCCATGCAAGAGCACAGTTCTTGGCTCTGGGCGGAGAGGGCTCTTGGACCTCCTAGAAGTGTTCCACAGGCTCCAGGGTGTCATTTCCACACAACCATGCTGAGCGGGCAGCAAGCCAGTCAGCAGCCACCCAGCCAGTGTGCTACAGAGCCCCGAGAGAACAGAGTATCATATGAGCAGGCAGGAGCTCTGGGTTGGAGTCCACCCGTGCCTGGTGATGGCAAATCATTCATCTCTTCCTGGTCTTCATCTGAAAAATGGGTATAAGAAATCCCAGGGCTGTTTGAGGCATGGTGGGGACCCACAGGAACTTGACTCAGCCCCAGGACTGAGCTGGGGGAACAGGAATCAGCAGCCCCAGAGCTCGGAACTAGAAAGGACCTGCCTGTGTCCATGGTAATGTCCCTGCCAGGCACCAATCAGGGCTGTGCCACACCTCCATGCAGCCTGCCACATCTCTGGACCAAGTTCTAGAAAGTGCTTTTCCCACAGTGCCAGAGCCTGCCCTCCCATCTGGGCCCAGCCCACAGCTCTCAGAACTTGACACGTCTTGTGATCTGGAAAGGCCTGCAGAGATTTAGGGCAGCAGCCACCCTATGTCAGTGAGTCCTTCTCTCCTCCCCAGCCTTGTCACCCTCTTTGTACACCCTCGAGGCTGTCATCATTCCTCTTAAAAGCAGCGGAAACAGACATCTGAGGAAGAAAAACACTCGCCGAGGGCTGGAATAGCAAGGCGCCGCCGATTAACTCTCAGCCAACCAGAAAATGTAATTAACCCCGCCGCCCACCCTGCGGCACTGGCTAACGAATATGCAGGCTCTCCACATGTGCGCACGGAGACCTGCACACACATGTGCACACACATGCTCTTAGAGTCTCCTGCCCTGGCACACCCGGGTGCACGCAGCGCCCACGTGTGCACACACACATACTCACACCTAGGTGTGGGCACACACACTCTTATACCCAGGTGTGTGCACATACACTTTCTCACTCACAACTCTTATACTCACAGACACATGTGCATTCACAAATACTCTCACACAATTCTCTCTTACATACACACACACACACACATACATACACATACACACACACGTCGGTAGATCTGACCCATGTTGCTCTGGGCTCTCTTCCTCCCACCCTCACACCTGGGGGCTGGCTCTGGCACAAGCTCTCCATCTCTGTTCCAAGGATCTGTGAATATCAGAAGCTGGGCCACCGCTTGGTTTTGGGGTTCTAGGGTGAAGGGAAGATGCCACCTCAGCTCCCTGGGGCTCAGCAGGCCCTTTCGGTCCAAACCGCACTGAGCTCTGGCTTCCTCAGCACAGGCAGTGGGGGCAGATCTGGCTGCGGAATCCAATCCTGGCTGTGCCCTCCCTCCCTCGCCCACTCAGAAGCCTGGGGCAGCCCCTGGGCCTCTCCGAGGCTCTTTTCTCCTCTGTAAAATGGGGATGTCTTTTTTGCAGGCTATGAAAGTTATAGGTAAAGTACATAGGATGCTTTTCAATTTTTTACCCTTTTAGTCCTATAAGACAGAGATTACTATGATCCCTGTTTTAAGGTCAAGGAAACAGGCATGTAGAAGTTGAAGAGCAACCCGTGCCTGTGTTTATCCTTTGGGGCGCTTCCCTTTCAAAGATGCCTCTGTCCCATTCCCAGCAGCCAGCCGAGGGTCAGGGGACAAGCAGTGAGACGCCCTGTGAGCATCGCAGACCCCTGCTGCAGGTCGTCCGGCAGGGGAAGGCTGTGGCCCCATCCAGCATGTCACATGGAGAGAGTGCTGCCGAGGCCACACCCTAGATCCTGGACCATTGGAG
>PVJS01049153.1:0-14765 GCA_004027185.1 Glis glis | reverse complement strand
GCTGGGGATTTAACTCAGGGACATTCTCTCTCCAAGTTACACCCCCAGTCCTTTATTATTTTTATTTAGTGTGTGTGTGTGTGTGTGTGTGTGTGTGTGTGCGGTACTGGGGATTGAACCCAGAGGCATTCTACCTTCAAGCTACATTCCCAGCCTGATTTTATTTCTTATTTAGAAACAGGGTATTGCTAGGTTGATGAGTCTCACTACTTGCTGAAGCTGTCCACGAACCTGCAATCCTCCTGTCTCTGCCTCCCACGTACTGGAACTATAGGCCTGCGCCACCACACCTGGCTATTATTTTCATTTGTAAACAGGGTCTCCCTAAGTTGCTGAGGCTAGTCTCGAACTTGTGATCCTCCTGTCTCAGCCTCCCAAGTACTGGGATTACAGACATGCACCACCACACCTGGCTTTCCAACTGCCATTTTGAACTGCCAGTCACAGAGTAGAAGCAATATTGGGGACAAGCATATCTCAGCAGTACAAGAGGTAGATAGGAGCTGATACTACTGGTAAATCACTCCACATTCCTTGGTACACATCTACATTCACTTGCAACTGTGAAGAACAAATTCTGTGCTTCACCATTCCTCAGTAGATCTACCTAGAGGCACATGCAACATAATTTCTCAGAAGATACACAGCCGAATTATGCTCCTATAATGAATGCATGAACACAGACTATATTGGCTTTTTTCTTCTTCTAGTATCAGTTTTCCTATTTCCTCTTTTTTATTTCTTTGAATTATTTACTAAAGAATATATCTGCATACAAGATTTCATCTCATGCTGCTTTTGAGAGGACTCTTAACAAAGACAATGAGGAAACTAGGTATTTGTTCTTAGATGACAGAAAGCTCTTTAACAGGTATTTGCCATTTTGGTCCCAGTCCTGGAAAATGCTTATAACCTTTCAGAAATATACCTGAAAATTATAATTGTTTAGTATTCTAATGGTCTCAGAATACTGGTTATGAAATCATGTCCTATAGAGAGGAAGACATTTTAACCTCATGATTTTATTATAGTTGGAAACTGATAAGAGTATGTTATTTTTCATTTTTAGTATAATAAATATTTTTGTAGTTGTGAAAAAACTTGATACACACACAAGCATACACACATGAAAATGCACACACACACATATAAGTAAACCATTTGGATCTATTCTCTTCTGGTCTAAACAGGATTCCAGGAGTGTGTAAATTTGGTTCCTTAGTTTTAAAAAAGTTTTATAAAAAGTATGGTAAAATGTGTTTATGAAACTAGATAAAAGTTTGAAAAATGCATACTGTAGTACAATGAATTATTTCACTACATTTGTTATTCAGTTATTCATATGCTAACTAGAAGGTAGGTGTCACAAAGTCTTAGGTGAAGAAGAAGAGCAAGACATTTCTTTTCTTTTGCTATTGTGATATAAAGTACAAACACTGGAAATAGGATGCTGGAATATTGTACATGACATAGAAAGTTTCAGTAAGGAGAAGTGTGACTAACAACCAAAATCCTTTCTGCCAATGCCTCTTTATAAAGACATAATGGTGTTTATGTTGACCTATCTCTGATAAAGCAGACAGCTAGTGTTTTTATTTTATTTTATTTTGTTCCTTTTTAATTGACAGATACAATTGTATAAATTCATCATGCACAGCATATTTTGAAGTATATATGCATTGTGGAATGAGTAAATCCAGCAATTTACATATGTTGTATTTCATATAGTTATCATTTTGTGGTGATAATTTTGTAGTGAACATTTACTTTCTCAGCATTTTTTCAAAAATACAATATATTCTTAACTTTAGTCACCATGATAGACAATAGATGTCTTGACCTTATTCCTCCAGTCTATTTGAAATTTGTATATTTCAATTTTTTTTGTGTGCGTGGTACTGAGGAATTGAACCCAGGGGCATTACACCTCAGAGTTATACCCCCAGCCATTTCATTATGTTGTTTATTTGAAACAGAGTTCATTAGGTTGCTGAGAGTCTTCACTACATTACTGAGGCTGTCCTCAAACCTGTGCTCCTCCTGTCTCAGCCTCTGAAGTACTGGGATTACAAGCATGCGCCACCACATCTGGAATTTCAGAATCAACAGACATCTATATTGCAAGTTCACAACTCCACGTTTCACAAATAGAGTCAGTAACAGTTTAAGTTCAGAACATAATTAAAATTTAATAACTTTTTTCTTAATATATCTGTTTCATAATCACTTGAATAAATCATTGATTTAAAAATCCCATCATTTTATAGTAAATTAATTTTTATAATAAAGTAGTACAAAAGTGCATAGTGAGACTCAAATGGGAAGATATGAAGGAAGAAACTATTTGCAACTTATTGTACCCTGAAAGACACCATTACCGGAAGACAAAATTTAGATATGAGCCTCTGTGAGAAATTAAACTAGAGGCATGCCTTAAAATTTCAATTTTATTTCAGAGAAATAAAATATCGCAGTTTCACAATACAGAAATTCAACATTCAAATATTCTGTTGAATTTCCCTCTGTAACAAGATCAAGAATTATTTCTTATCATTTAAAATAAATACATACATTACAAAATTAATGCTTTCATTGTTTCTCATTGATAATCATTTTTACTTTTAACTGAATTTAATGTTTATCAAATAGTGTGGTGGGACTAAGGAAAATGTTGATTCACAACCTTTATTTTTCTTCCTTAAAGATTACCATGCCAATGCTGCTCTTAAGTAGATTCTTTTGTGGGCACAGTGTTCAAGAAATTGTATGCATGCCACATTCTTACGAATCAGCAACTATGTGAAATGAATATTCAAAGAAGGTACAAATCTCTATACACTACTTTTGCAAAGCTAGTTGAGTGCCTTGTTAAAATAGGCAGTGTTCCCAATCCTAGAGTATAAATTTAAGCCATCTAAGAAATCTTACACAGACAAGGCCCACTCACTTCAGGGAAATCTAGGCAAAATAAGATTCAAGGCAGTCAAACATTAAAATAGTTACATTTCCACAGCATCTTTCTCATGACTATTTCTTTTAAACTGAAATGTTTCTAGATATTCTGAGCAAAAGAAATGCATAGCTTAGGTCTATTCTCTCATTGAAGTTTAGGAAGATATTTTTTATTCCCTATTATATGTTACAAAGAGAAATACTAGGTAAAATATGAAAAACTGGTCTGTAACTCATAGAGCTCATAAATCATATATTTGACTGCTCTGTAGTAAAATAGTACTTCATGTCATACCACAAGAATATATTCCTGTGCCAAGCCTTTTTCAAAATAAGAAAAGAGTTTGGGGAATTTTTAACTAAGACTTTTTGATACAGGATAAAAGTTACTATAAAAAGAACTTATGTAATGTAATTAATGAATTAAAATATTTGACAATATATTTTCACGGGTGGATCTTTACCTCTGTAAAATGAACAGCCAATTTCTCTTGAGCCTACCAGATTTATGTCTATATTTTGAAGCATTGTTTTCTTTTTTTGTCTTTTACAGGTAGGATTTCTACAGGTCCTATGATGGGAGATTGGCAGAAGAAATGTGCAGCACGGGAAAAACGTGGTAGATTTATTTTCACAAAATGCTTTATTAAATATTAAACTAAATATAGACTTGCCATATGTCTACCCTGCCAAAGAAAGGAACAATATATGTCACAAAGTAACAGTATATGTCTTCCATAATAGGGTTTTCTTTCCTGATTAGTGCATGGCACAGAGAGCCAAAAGCATCTATTTGGGAGAGAATCTTTTTCTTTTCTTTCCTTTTTTTCTTTTTCTTTTTGCCAACCACGTAAGTATGATGTTATGACTTTCACCACCAGCTTTTTAGATTTGACTTTACAAAGCCAGAAAGCATTAGCGTGTTATTTTTGGAAGACCTGAGCCTTCAATCCTGGTAAGCTGTTGCCAGATGTATTTCTATCAGATAGGACATAGCTTCACTTCAAATTCAATCCTTAGCCACCACATAGGATTCTAATCCTATCTTTTCTATTTTTAAAAGCAAGGTATAAAAATCAATTAACTAATTTTTAAAGCTAAGGTTTTACCCTAAATGCTTTTGCTTGACTACAGATTTCGAAGTATTATAATCCTCTTTGGAATTTTTTTTTCTGCTGTGAAACCCACATTCTGAGCATTAGTGTGCAAATGCACTAGACTGGAAGCTCCGGAGGGCAGGCAGGGGCCTTCTCAGCTGTCCTCCATGCTCAGCACCTCGCTTGCCACATAGTAAGTAACCTGTGTATAATGAAGAAGTGACTTACTGCTCAGTGCTTTTAAAAACTGCAATGTTGGGGTGGGAGAAGATACTGGGTTAGATAGTACAATGATATTTCCAAGAAAAAAATATGAAGAATAACTGAGAAACATAGAGGAAATTTTAATTTCACCAGCCTGTCAAAGGTACCATTCATTTTCTTCACAGGAATCTCTGCAATCTAGTTTGTTTATATTTTCTTTTTTGATCAAGGATTCCTTCCTGCTTTCATAATCCCAAAGCCTAAATTTAATATCCTATTGAATTCTGAAGTTAGGAGAGCATAGTAAAACTGTCTTAAAATTATGGCTTAGAACTAGGTATTTTATAGGTAGCATATACTTTTCTTTTGTGGTGTTCTTGGTCTCAGATCAGGAAAAATTAATGTTTTATGTACCTTACAGAGCAATTCTTATTGTTTATGGATGGGAGCCATTATTTTATAACTTTCTTTTGAATTCACAAATGGCGAATTTCTTAGAATCATTCCTAAGTTTATCTGTATGTATTCCTATATCCAGATAGAGATTATTGAGTAGACTAATTTTTTTAGTGGATCGTACTTAGAACATCCATATAAGCAATCATATGAAAGTACAAATTTTAACTGCAGCATATTTTGGATACCTATTATCTTCACAAAAGAAAAGGATTTTCTCATTTTTGTTCTCAATTTTTTAATTATATGGTAATCAAATTCATCACATTAACAGAAAAATAGAAGCAATATGATCACTTCAACAGATGTAGTAAAGTATTTGATCATAGTTAATATCTAGTCATTAAATATTATTCTAGAAAATTAAGAATAAAAGGAATGTCAATAATAAAGAATACCTATAAAATTCCCAAACAAACCTCATCCTTATGGTGAATTGCTAAATTATTGAAAAATTAGATAGGATACATGTTTGCCCACAATTAGTATGTCTAATGAACATTGTCATGACAGTCTTCTCCACTGTAATGAGAATAATAAGAATGAATTAAGCTAATTGTAGTTGTTCATATATTGGAGCAGTATTTAGCAATGAACATGAATGAGCTACTGCTGCCTCCAACAACATAGATCAGTAGCAAAATATAAAGCAAATGTAGCCCAGTCACAAAAGAAAAAAGTTTCCATTTACAAAAGTTGGAAAACATAAAATTAGATATGCAGTTAGAAGACAGAGAAGTGCTGACCTTGGAAGACCTACTGTTCATTAAGGGAAAATGGAGGCTCAGGAGCCCTGGTGAAATTCTCTTTCTTGATCTGGGGGTTCAATAAGTGTATCTTAGAGATCTACTTGCTACTCTATAAATTGTAATGTTGGTAAAATACTAAAATAGTATTACTATATATTATAACATAGCAATAGCATTTATCAAAAAGCACAATATGTAATACAAATAATGTTACAAAATAATGTGGTAAATTGTATAATATAGAAAATTTAAATAATTATAGTTAACACATCATGCCTAATGTGTATACTTCCTAAGATTTTTACATGTTTTAGTATTTGTTTTTGTTTGTTTTGTGGTAGTGGGGATTGAAACCAGAGGCATTCTACCTCTGAGCTATACTTCCAGCCCTTTTTACTTTTTTGTTTTGAAACAGGGTCTCTCTAGGTTGCTGAGAGTCTCATGACATTGCTGAGATTGTCCTCAAACCTACGATTCTCCTGTCTCAGCCTCCTAAGTACTGGGATTACATGTGTATACCACCACACCTGGCTAGAGTTTTACATGTTTATAGTTAACTCTAAAATACCCTATGATATTGGGTAAAATATCTTCTTATACAAACTGTAGAGTACTAGAGTAAATTATATAACAATACAGAAAAATATAATTATAGCTAACATGCTTAACGTGTGCATTGCTCTACATACTTTATGTGTTTATGTATTTAAAATTCTATGAAAACTATATGATTCCATTACTATCTTTAGCTTCACATGAGATAACAGGGGTGCAGAGAAAACACGAGGTCAGATATGCACCTTTTCCAATGTCATGCAACTAATTCATGACAGAATGTCCTACTGAGCCAGCTATGGAAGTGAAATGAAGAAAATGCATGACTCTCCCTCCATCAGCATCAGGCACACATTGGAGATGTGCCTTTACTGTCTCATGGTACAGGCAGAGGCCTCGCTCTTTTACTCCTAGACAATACTGAGTTCTTCTGTTTGTGCACTGATATTTTCCTTCTCATCAAATTGCTCCTGCAATCTGTCCTCACTGTCTCCAATAAGGGAGCCCAGATGGATGTTGCTGTGGTACAATCGCTATTCAACGAGTATTCTTGTAGTGAGAGATCACCTACCAAAGTGGGATTAAATGGGTAGGCACAATCCCTCCTCCAAAAATGACTTTTACCTTCCATGAAAGCAGTGAAAGAAGATAAACGCAGTACAAAAATATCTAGAATAATAAGTTCAGTGATCCTCTAATTCAGTTCTGCCATCAAGAGATGGGAAACATACTATAACCTAATCGCTTTTTCTGTGCACTTTGAGTTAGTTTTTGATAAGATAGACCTTTAATATATTATCTAAATATATAACTTGATTTCAATGTATTTTCCTCCCCAGTTAATATGGAGGTCATAATATGAAAAAGAACAAAAGGAGGAAAGGGACTTGTAAACAGTAGACAGAGATGATATGCATTTTTCAGGCGATGCAGAATATTAACATCATAATTATTTGTGTCCCTGAGTGGTAGGCTTGTTAATATTTCAGTATTTGCCTCTGTAGCAGATAACATTTAATGAGTCTTTGAGCTTCAGTTTCTCTTCTCAAGCCTCAGACATGTAAATAAGTAAGGGACAGACTCATATTATTCTATCTTCGCCTACATTTTTCAAGTACATTTTTTAGGTTGTCACTACTGAGTATGTATATGTGTTTTAAACTGTTTATTGAAAGAGTATTTAATATTGATAGGGCAATAGAAAAAAATCAATCGACTAGTTAAACATTGATGATCACTCAATACCACTCTAATGCTAATCATTCTTACTTTCTCTTAGTCTGTTATTCACTTAATTTAGGCAACTATTCTCATTAGTTCTTCCACAGTAAATTGGGAGAAAAAAATATTAACCCCCAGCGATTTGGTCTCAGCGTGCCTATGACTTGTTTCTTTGCATGTGCTTCAAGTGCTGTTTTCCATAAACTCATTGGTGGACTGTCCTAAACAAACTTGATTTTTCAGAGACCCCAAGAATGTGGTAGGAAAAGCCCTAGAGATTCAAACCCACATGTTAAAGGTGAAGATAGGAAAAACTATAACCCAGAGTGGCAAGTGTTTGCTGAAGACCACAATGTCTATCACTGATACATGGAATTTAAATCTCTAGAAAACTTGAAAGCCCAAGCTGTATTTTTTTCTTTCTTTCTTTCTTTTTAATGGTACTAGGGATGGAACTTAGGGGCATTCTACCTCTGAGAAAAAAACCCAGTCCTATTTTATCCTTTTATTTGGAAACAGGATTTCACTAAATTGCTGAGAGCCTCAATAAGTACCTGAAGCTGGTCACGAACTTGCAATCCTCCTGTCTCAGTCTCCCAAGTACTGGGATTACAAGGGTGCGCCACCACGCCTGGCTGTATTTTTTCTGATGTATCATATATTTTTTCCTTTGGCATGCATTACTTTGGCATCATCAAAGTAAGGAAAAAAGCTGGGAGTGGTGGTGCATGCCTGTAATACCAGTATTTGGGAGACTGAGACAGGAGGATCTCAGGTTCAAAGCCAGCCTCAGCAACTTAGTGAGACTCTCAGCAATCTAGTGAGACTCTGTTTCAAAATAAAAACATAAAATAAAATAGGGGGTATAACTTGGAGGTGGAATCCCCTTAGTCCAATCCTCAGTGTCAAAAAGAAGTAAGAAAAAAAGAATAAGGAGCTATAATGTCTGCTAAAGGAGTCTAGAATTTGAATTTTTATAACTATTAATTGGTTGAATCCGAGTTTAATAGATTTAAGGTGAAGGGATACCTGGGCTTTCTTCCATTCAATAGTTTTATACTTTTATTCAGCATATTGATTAACATAAATGGTCTCCTCCTCTTCTGTAGTTTACTGGAATATCTGATGACATTTTGACTCTCAAATTTCATGTGTGAAAAGTGTTCTGTTAATCTTTTTTAAATCAAGCATGTGAATTCAAATCAATAGGATTATAAATAACCCCTACCATTCCAAAGCAGAACTGAGTGTTAGTGATGCCTTTAAAGGTAACCATGAAAATATATTATGCCTACACTGATTGATTTTTAACATGTTTTTACTCACAGGCCGTTTCAAGCTCTGTCGACTGTCGTTATGGTCCCATTCTCTGTTCAACAGCTGTAAAATTTAAAAATGAACATAATTTAGTCTTTGCTTACATATCTGTCCCCATTCCTATTTTTTTGCCTTCCTAATTCTTACTTTAATTGGCAGAAAGAAAATCAGTTCTTTCATGATCTTATTTTCTTTTAAGTTACTACGTGTTTATAGTAAATCAATATGGATAAATTAAACTCAGAAAATATGGAAACACCAAAGACAAAAATCACCTATATTTATGTAAAATATTTTCAACATGCTAACAAATGATACTTATATTTTTTTGTTTTCCATCTTTTTTTCTCTGACTAGTTGTGTGTATCTTTTGCTGTGTGACTCTGGTATTAAACTATCTGTTATATTTTAAATGACAGAAGTATTTTCTGTTGTTGCCTTGGCTTGGTATAGGCCATTTTTTAAACCATTAATAAGTCCATGAGTGTATGCACTATGGTTACTTTTCAAAGCCAATTTCATTAATTCATTATAATTACATATCATAATGAGATTCAAGGTGACACAGTCATACATGCACACAGCAGTTGGTGTATTTCCTTCCACATCCCACCCCACTCCCTGCTCCTCCTACCCTGTACATGTTAGCGAGACTGGTAGCATCACCTTCATATACTGCAATAGCATTATTTTGAACCGTTCCCTTTTTCAGTCCTCCTATTCCCCTCACACCTCTGTCCCCCCATCCCCTTCCACTATTGTACGCGTCTTGCTCTTCTTTTATCTGAAGTCCCTTATGTATTCTATTTTCTGTCTAGCTTCCACATATGAGAGAAAACATACTTGAGTTTCTGAGATTGGCTGATCTCACTTAGCATAATATTCTCTAGTTACATCAATTTTCCTGCAAATGACATAATTTTGTTCTTTATGTCTGATAAAAAAAAAACCCATTGTATGTATATACCACATCTTCTTTAACCATTCATCTGTTGACAGACACCAATTAAGGTCCGTTGCATAGTTGGGCTATTGTGAATTGTACCACTATAAACATGGATATACATGTATCATTATAGCATTCTACTTTGATTCTTTTGGAAAGATACTGAGGAGTGCTGTAGCTGAGTCATATGGTGGTTCCATTCCTAAAATTGGATCTTTGCCCACCTCCACTACTTGAGTTCCAATTTTCATTCCTCTTGCCAGTAGATTGATTCTTGGTTTTGTTCAAGTCTTTTTAAAGTTTTGGACACTGAACATCCAAACCCACTATTGTTAAAATTCCTAACAGGAAGCCAACATCTAAGTATTAATTTCATAGCCGGGCCTGCTGACACACACATGTAATCTCAGTACTTTGGAGGCAGAGTCAGGAGGATTACAGGTTCCAGGACAACTCCTGATAGCTCAGCAAGATCCTGTTTTAAAAATAAAAAAACAATAATATAAAGGGCTAGGGGGTGTGGCTTAGTGGTAGTAGTCCTCTGGGTTCAAAGTCCAGTACTAAATGAATAAACAAACAAATACATAAATAGAAAATTTCTTTCTTCCTTGTTCCTGGATTTCTCTCAGTTGTTCATGCTGCTCTTTTATCTCTGCTTGTTCTCAGAACTCTGGCTACACTCAATCACTCCCATCCTGCAGTATATAAAACTTGTTGATAACCAGTCACTGATATTTTCAGAAGAATGCGAAGTGCATTTGGTGACCAAGGAGGAGAAACTAAGCGGAAAAAAAGAAATATGCAGAATGTAATAGTATTCAGAGACAAATGTGAACTGATTTAATGAACTAGAGATGTGTAAATAGCCAATAGAAAGTTAAAGATATGGATGAAGAGTTAAAAAGAAATAGATAGGAGATACAGATGAGTTGGGAGAATTCTGTGTAAATATTAGAGTCGAATCTGTGGGATGTGCAAAATAAGAGAACATGAGGAGATTTAGGGTTATTGCTTATAACTAGGCTACAATCAAAAAGTGAGAGAAGGACAGAGGCAATTAAAGAGAACAAAAATACATAATATCAAAGAGGCTGAAAGGTATTCATTCATTCATTCATTCATTCATTCATTTTGTGGTAGAAAAGGTCTCATCCCCCTTCTGCTGTATCAGATTCCTTTGAGGTTGTATCTGTTCAAATAGCAGTCCTTAATGCTTCAGAATCTTCTGAGATTTTTGTGAAAAATTTGTATGCCTGACCGCATTCTAGTACAACTGAACCAGAATTTCTGGGGTTAGGATTTCATAATTCAAAAATTTTAATTAACTCCCCAAGTTATTCTGAGGCATGCTGAAGTCAAAGCAACAGTTCTACAAGCCTTAATTTAAATTCTATATTTAAGGTTTTCATGGCTTGAGGATTAAGATAAAAATGTCAAAGAAAAAGCCTAGATACATTTCAAAATAAATTTTTGGTAGTTTCTGTAACATAGGAGCCAGAACACAGAGGATACAGTAAAGAATGAATAATAAAGAAATAGATGTCATATACATGACTTCTTGGCAGTGAAATAGAAAGATATATAATTGCATCCAAAGGTTTCAGCGGGGTTAATGAAGGGCTATTCTTCCTCAAAATTGATAATGTGAAGGCAGAAAAGGACAAGATAGTAGAAATATAGAATATATTAGTTATAAAAATGTATTTTTATTTAAAGCCAATTTAGTGGCTAAAGTTTTTTCACCTTATTTAAAAATTTATTTACCTATGTAATCATTTTTATAGTTCATATCTGATTATATATAGTCTATATAATATACAACATAATATCTTTGTAGGAGGTCCATAGGCCCATTGAAATCACAATTTACTGAATTATTTTAATTATTTCTCTACAAAAGTGCTTTATTTGAATTTATTACACAAAATTGTTTTACATAAACAATAGATATGATAGATTATTCTTTGTATATGATATAGATTTGAATGATAAAATACCTTCAATTGATCTACCAGCCATTTATGGAATATAATGATGTATTTAAAACACTAATTTGTTCTCTGCAGAATCAAAATTCTAATAGGGTATCTTCATTCTCAAGAGCGTAAAGCCTAGTTAATGATGTGATGATAATAGCTAATATCATTGAACAATCGTAAGGACTTTTCAACATCCTCCATTTGCTGAACACTCACAGTTATGGAATGAGGAAGGTATATTTGTTAGCATTATCTCCATGTTATGGTTGTGGAAACTGAGAGACACAGAGATCAGAGATCCAGTGACTTAGCAGAGTCATAAGACAAGTTAGAGGAAGAGATGGGGTGTTAAGCCTTGAGTTCTGCATTTCGCACCAAGTTATTCCGTTTTCCCTAGGAACAAAAGATATCCAACATAGCATTGAATGCTGTAAGGCAATTTATCCTTGAATACTAAATTCTATGAATTAATATTTGTTGCTGTTTAGAGGAGACAAAAACATGGAAGAGCTAAAGCTGGAGTGGCTGAGGTGAGTTCATGAGGGACTGGGATTGAGTTAGGTAATAAGAGAACTTTGGAGAAAAAGAAGTGGGGGTGAATTCATAACTCACCTCTGCTTACCTTAATGAGTTTGTATTTCTTGTTAAATACAATTTCAAATTTATATCATACTCTTTTCCATACCCATACCTCGCATGTTGATGTCTAATTACTGTCAGGTGTCTTTATGTCTGCCTTCCTTGTTTAGATTTTTTATTTTCATGTTTTAACAACAATAACAACAAATATCTTCTGGTTCTTAGTTAAAGAGTTAGTTTCAGATAGACACCACAAATTCAAATAGCCTAAATCAGGATTATATTACTTGTCCTGGGGAATTGGATTCCATATTAGAAGATAATTACATCAACTAATAAAATGTCCTTGAAGTTAGCATGTCTGAGCCGTAGTAACCACCAGTTGGTAAGAGAACTTCAGAGTGTTGCCTCAGAAGACAAATTCTTCCTAATTTTGATGCTGCTTACAGTTAACTTTGGCTAGTAAGAAAGAACGCAACACAAACACTTTGAGAGGTACTATTCTATTACCAAAAGAATGGAACAAATAAACCCTGCTTTTATTTAAATGATGCATAAAAATTTTCAAAGATTCCTATGCCTCCTCTTTTGCTATGCTCATATAAACATAAGTGTTTTAAATAATGATGTTCAATGTTTGATTACATAAACATCACTGACATGAGAGCTATTGAGTAGGTAATCCAATAAATTCTAACTTTGTGAATTGTATCATGATTTAACTTATTTGACTATGTAGATATTGAATCTCTTACCTCACCATTAGTGCATTAATAAAATTTAGAACTCTGTTCTTACATTGTATGGTATTGCTATTATCCTGATAACATGCTCAGTAATAAATATCATCTTCAGTTCTTAAAGTTCAGGGTATTAGTGCTTAATTACATATTGACACTTCTATAAAATTGAAACTGGAACTTGAAAATACTGAATAGGTTCAGTAAACATTTTTAATATCTGAAATTGTAAGTAAAAAGAATTATTAAGGTTAATGTATTAGCAAAAATTTCCTTATCTAAAATGGCAATTAATATTTTGATTTTTTGTAGATATTCATTATAAATTAATTAGAGCTTTAATTATGTGTATAAAATAACTGTAATGCTTACCTTGAACATTAACAGGAAGAATATTTCTATGCTATAAAAAATAATTTCTGTGATCACAGAACCTGAATATCATAATAAAGGATTTGTATGTCTTTATGAAAATTCAATGTCAACATCCATTTTAAAGTGTACCTGGGCTAGGCATGGTGGCACATGCCTGTAATCCTAGTACACGGGAGGCTGAGACAGTGGACTACAGGTTCAAGGACAGCATCAGCAATATAGAGAGAATCTCAGCAAACTAGCAAACCCTGTTTCAAAACAAAAAAAGAAAAAAGGGATAGAATATAGTTCAGAAGTAGAATGTCCCTGGGCTCAATCCCCAGTAACATGAAAAAAATAAAAATTAAAAAATAAAGTGCACCTGTTCTTTTGATTAATTTTTAATGTCTTCAAAATATTTAAATAGAATCATAACTTTATTGTTCAACTATAAAAAGATAAATTTTTCAAAACCTTATTAAAATTTGAGATAGGACAATGGAAGACTATTAGGTAAAAGATGAAATGAAAGAGGAGATTGTATTTCTTGATTTTTGGTAATCATGCCATAGTCAACTAATTATGAATCATCTTATTAATAACTTAATTTAGTTCCTTTGAAAAGCACTCTTTTATGAATCAATATTCATACTAAGAATAGTCTTTCATTGTATTTATTAATGAATATTTGTGACTTTTACCTTTGTATGCTAAGAAACAGATAAATAGCAGAGCCTTGCTTCAACTGAAGGAGTGAGGAAGAAAAATATCCCTCCCAAATAAGTAATGTGTTTGCTACATATTAAAACAATTTATCTTGATTATCAATCTCAATTGTGGATGCTAATTTTTAATTCATAGCAACTGGTCAAAATATAAATAAGAACCACTTAGATTTCTTCCTGTAGTTTTTTTTTCATAGATATTACTCATTGGTTTGAAAAGAATAAAGTACAAGTGTTGTAAACTAAATAGCCACATCTCCACATATTTGAAAAAGATTACTTCCTTATTTACTAATTACCTCAATTTAAAACTATCTGAATCAAAAATAAAAAAATATTTTAATTTTACAAAAGAAAAATTTTATAACCAAGGTAATAAAGGATATTATTTAAGGTGGTCATTTTTAATCTGAATAATGTTTGCAATTTTTAACATATATTTAAAAATGTATTTAGTTTACTCCAGAAGAATCAGCACAGAAGTTTAAAATATACTCTTTTATATGACTCTAGGGACATATCTTTGGGGGATTTGAGAATGTTAATTTAGAAATTTAATTATTCCAAATAGGAAATTCATCATTAATATGGTTACTGCATAAATAATATCTTCCTTATTAAATTTATATTTTCAAACCATTACAAATAACTTATGTTAGTTGCTTCCTCACCATACCATCAGAACTAATGATTCTATGTTAATTGATGATAGAAAGTTTGTGCAACAAGGAAAATGTTCACTCTAATGATGCTGTTTGTCATAGAAAATATGGATCCAAATCTCTCTTTCTCTGTGTGTGTGTGTGTGTGTGTGTGTGTGTGTATGTGTGTGTGTGTGTGGTACTGGGGATGGAACTTGGGGCATTCTACCTCCAAGCTTTCCCATCAGCC
>PVJS01049152.1:0-14766 GCA_004027185.1 Glis glis | reverse complement strand
TTTAAATGCAAGCTTTATTTACCACTCCTCTTTACTTTTTTTCAGATCAATTTCCCATGCCCTCAGTTGTTTAAGCCTCTCTCATTGATTTCCTTCATCTCGCTGAATATATACTCCAGTCCTTATTTCTTTCCTATCTCTCACACTGTTTTATCCACTTTCCATTATATTTCCTTTTTCTTCTCCCAGCTTCTAAATTTAACTTTCATTAAATTCCAGAATCACCAGTCCAAAGGCAGGCGTGTGTGTTCGACATCAGGGTTTCCCAACTTCAGCACTATTGACTTTTGAGGACAGATAATTCTTTGTTGTGAGGGGCTGTCCTGTGTGTTGTAGGATTCAGTAGTGCTTCACATACACCCCAGCCCCCCAAATGAAAATGTCTCCAGATATTGCTGAATGCCCCAGTAGGGCAAAATCGTCCCTGGTTAAGAACTACTGCTCTACATTAGTCATCCTATAAATAATTAGTGGACTCTTTCTGTGAGCTAGGCACTGTTCTAGGTACTGGAACCATAGAGATGAACCAAATCATTTTTAAAAAAAGCTCTCATACTATTTTTTCATGGAACTAGATTGGCCACAAAAAACTAAATGTATAAGAAATACAGTTTGACAAGTGTTGATGAGCGCTATGGAGAAAATGGAGGGAAAGACAGAAGGTACAGATGGGGAGAAGGAAAGGGATTTGGAAAATATGGGGATCACAGAGCAGCTGTTCCAGGTGTTCTCCAAACCCCTTTCCTGGCCTCCTGTGTGCCTGGATTTTTGCTTTTGAAAAAACAATGGGGACTATTTACTAGACAATCTGAATGGATTCTGAGGAAGAAATGCAGATGCTGAGCCTGGCGTGGTGGCGCACACTTGTAATCCCAGTACTTTGGGAGGCGGAGACCGGAAGATATGGGTTTGTGGCCAGCCTCAGCTCGCTCTCTCTCTCTCTCTCTCTCTCTCTACTTAGTGAGGCCCTCCTCAACTTTGTGAGACCCAGTTTCAAAATAAAGTATAAAAAATAGGGCCGGGGGTGTAGCACGGAGGTAGAACGCCCCTGGATTCAATCCCTGGTACCGCAAAAAAAAAAAAAAAAGAAAAAGGAAATGCAGATGCTGGTAATGGACCTTGGACTATCCTGGAGCCATATGCCAGTGGGCTAACAGAGCAGATGATATTGGAGGACAATGACTGCAGTAGCTCAGGAATCTGTACAGGGTCTGACAGTGTGGGGGCAGTGGAAATAGATTCAACTGACTATTAAGTAGCAAATGCACAAACCTCTCATTTTATCTTTAACTCATTTTCTCCATCAAATATTCAAAAGTGATGCTTTTATAAAGCTGTGTGAAATGAAATTTCCTTTTAGGGAATTCCTCATTTCATACAATTGCATCATGTTGCTGAGTAGAACAGATAGTTGAATACCATTAGCTAAGCCTTCATAATATTATTGTAGAAAAATGAGTGAGAAGAGGAGCCTTTTTCTTGAAAAAAAAATTCTCTTACTAAAAATTCACACTTAAGACACATGGAAACCAAAATATTTAGAAATATTTACTGATATCGAGTGGGATTGTTTCGTTTTCTGTGGGGAACACATGCAGTCGCTGCTATAGTCCTTTAACAGCTTGAAGCTACAAGCTCAGACGAGGAGAGGATAAGCTGAGATAGTGCGTGCATTCTTCTTACTTAAAGGTTTTATTTTCCATAATGTCTTGGCATTTTCCCATTACAACTGTTACCAAAATAAGATGATCATATCTTTTAGATTTCCAATGTGTGCTAAGATATTTGCTAGCAAAATTTTGAAACAAACGCAGGATAAATGAATTGCAGCTATGAAATAATGGCTACTTTGGGGATATCCTGGTCCACTTTGCTGAATAGCAACTGTCTTCTATTTGCTACCTGGGGAAGTTACTTTCAAGGGAGGAGGAAGGCAGTCCTCTTTAAAGGCCAGGTCAACCAAGCAAGCAGAAGTACTGTGTCTCCACACCCACAGGAGGGCCTCTGCACCTCCAGCATGGATTACTAATCTTTGTGTATTTCTTGCTTAACCAAATCAATCATTGTATTTGTAGATACAATTTCTATATTTTTATAGATCATTGGTCCAAATGAGTCCACCAATCTTTTCTCAGTGCAAAAGTCAAGTCATAATTATTTCTGTCCTATAAATGCTAATTCTTGTTTCTTTCCTCAACCCTGTTCCAGCTTCCTTCCTCCCTCTACCCAACTCCAATGGCCTCCCTTCTAGTCCCATGTATTCCCAATCTTTTACTGTGTCAAGTGTATCCTCACAAATCTCCCCTTGACAGTTGGGCCCATAATGTTTTCTCTTTCTTCATATCTCTAGAGGATGCCTGTTATAACTGCACTATCTCTGATGATGTCAAATTAATGTATCATTTTGTTATTGTCATCCAATTGTTTCGCAAGATCAGATATTTTGGGGTTGAGGTAGCTTTTTTGTCTTGCATATAGGCAGGGGCTGGGGACATGATCTGTTTGCTATTCACCACAGCATTTGATATGCCTTAAAAGATTTCTTTAAAAAGAAATCTCACTACATTGCTGTGGCCAGAAATTCTATGCGCAGTCCCCCAACTCAAAGTCCTTGCCTTTATGAAGCTTATAGTAATTCCATAAATTTTTCCTTTTTGGGGGAAGATTTCCTCTTTTTAATGTAAAATAAAAACATTTCTTGGAGAGGTCCTCAAGATGGTGAGTGGGATGGACACAACCCCTGGGGCTCTGTAAGAAAATCTCCCAAAGAAGATCTTTGCAAGCTATCCCTCTGACAGAGGTCTAATATCTAGGATATAGAAAGAACTTAAAAGACTTTACACTGAGAAAACAATCAAGAAGTGGGCAACTGAAATGAATAGACACTTCACGAAAGAAGAGATACAAATGGCCAATAGATACATGAAAAAATGTTCAACATCATTAGCAATCAGGGAGATGCAAATCAAAACTCCTCTAAGATTTCATCTGACCCCAATTAGAATGGCAAGCATTAAGAAGTCAAACAACAACAAATGTTGGCGAGGATGTGGGGAAACTTGGTCTATTCTACACTGTTGGTGGGAGTGCAAGCTAGTTCAGCCACTATGGAGATCAGTGTGGAGATTCCTCAGAAAACTGGGAATGGATCCACCATATGATCTGGCTATACCACTAATGGGTATCATACCAAAGGGATTGAAACCAGAAAACTACAATAATATATGCATACCCATGTTCATAGCAGCCCAAATCACAGTGGACAAATTATGGAACCAACCTAGATGTCCATCAACAGATGAATGGATTACAAAATTATGGGAAATACACACAATGGAATTCTATTTAGCAATAAAGAAGAACAAAATAACAGCATTTGCAAGAAAATGGAAAGATCTGGAGAACATTATGTTAAGTGAGATTAGCCAATCACAAAAAAAGAAGGGACATATGTTTTCATTAATATGCGCAACCTAGGGAGTAGTGGGGACACAAAAGGGACTCCAAGGACAACAAAGAACCCTCAGTGGTGCAAGGGAAGGGGTACAAGGGAAGGGGAAGGGCAAGAAAGAAGTGAATCTATGGAATTACTATCATAAACAATGTGTACATATGAGATTATACCAACATCATTCTCAGTGCTATATGTGTGGGGGGGGAGGTGGGGGGAGGGACACCAAGAGCTGTGTGCATGTATGTTAACACCAAACTGATACTCATTGTGATGTGAGACTACAATGCACCAATTAAAACATATTTAAAAAAAAAGAAAATATCCCAAGCCTTTCTGAGGTAAGAACAGTCTCTGATCCATAGAAAAGTGCGTTTGGATATATGGAGCAGCCAACAGGAATACTGGCTCCAATGGTAGAGTAATTTTTCTGGGAATGAGTGCTAATTGGTGCTCTTGAGTCGTTATCATGATCCTTGCATTAAAGTCAAATGAAGATGTATTTTTATTTATTTATTTATTATTTATTTATTTATTTATTTAGTGTGTGTGTATGTGTGTGTGTGTGTGTGTGTGTGTGTGTGTGTGTGTGTGTTACTGGGAATTGAACCCAGGGGCATTCTACCTCTGACCTACACTCCCAGCCCTTTTTATTTTTTATTCGAAACAGATTCTTGCTAGGTTGCTAAGGGTCTTGCTACATTGCTTAGGCTGGCCTCAAACCTGTGATCCTCCTGTCTCAGCCTCCCAAGTACTGGGATTACAGACATGCTCCACCAGGTCTCACTAGCTTTGGGTCTTAATTGCACTACAACAGCAGAGAGCTCTGGGAACAAAAGTTGAATTTTTTTCCAAGCAAGCCCTAAGTCAATCAGGTTGCTTATACTGGGGGTGGAACTCATGGGCATTCTACTTCTGAGCTACCCCAGCCTCATTTTATTTATTTTTTTTTATTTTGGAACACAGTCTTACTAAGTTGCGGAGGGCCTCACTAAGTTGCTGAGGCTGGCCACAAACCTGCGAGCCTTCTGTCTCAGCCTCCCAAGTACTGGGATTACAAGCGTACACCACCATGCCTGACTGAAGATGTATTTTAAAATCAAGTATTTGGATTCTACTCCATGTTTAATTCAGCAGTACCTTAGGGAGTTTGGATGTCCCCAGTTATTCTGATAGAGGGCTTTAATGAAACACCTCTCCATTAGTACAAATGAAGTGTTCCAGGCCATTCCAGGCTTGGGAATTCCCAAAGGCCTGCACCCATGATCAAATAATATCATGGCAAAAGTCCATCTGCATTTCTTAGAACTTCTGTACCACTAAATTCTTTAAGGACTACTTATGTCATTAACCTGGTACAGTGAATTCAAGGAAAACAAGGAAATCTCAGAGTATTAATCCACCTCAAGAGAAGGAGGACACTTTTTTTCAAGACTGACAGATCTTTCATTCACAGGTGGATGGTTCTCTTTGGGGATTCACCAAAGTTAACTCTGTGCTTTGAATTTATAATGCCTATGGGACATGATTTGCTTTAAACTGACACCCAGGTGCTAAGTTGGAAATATTGGTGGGGCACAGTGGGGATGAATTCACTCTGACCATGAACCCTACTATGTACTTTCCTGAAGCCAGAGAGCCTTTAAAAATGGGACTACCGGAGACCATTTGACCTCTCAGTATTCCAGAATCCTGGACCACAGCATGAATTGGATATTGAGTGATCTTTCTGTGTTCCTGAAAAGAGGGAAGGGGATGTACGTTGAAATAGAGAGACCCAGAAAAGGACAAACTCACATAGATACTACAGAGGGTGAGTGAGACCAGGCAGCAATAGACAGAAGGAACCTAGGGGTGGAAGCTGGTAAGTACCACTATGAACATTCTTGGAACTGACTCTTAAAGACCAGAGAAGAGTTATGCCCAGGCCTCAGTGATGAGAATACTATGACCAATAGCCCCTATGAAGTCACATCAATTTCCTGAAAAGACAACTCAAAGCAGGCCCACACACTATTCTATCAGTACTTTTCACTTAACACACTGCCTGTCAAACATTGTTGACAGTAGAAGAACTGGGGAGGAACTAAAAATTTCAGATGCTCAGGCTGTCACATACCAAAATTTTAAAGATCTCAAGTAATGCAATGTGTAATAAATATTGCGAGCCATTGATTTAACACCAAAAGCATCCCTGAAAAAATGGTTGTGTCTCAGGCTGTTGTTCAGCAGAGCTCAGAGCAACTGACCACAGTTCATGCCTTCTGATTCTAATTATTTCTTCCTCTGCAGCCACCAAGTAGACTCTGTGTGCATGCGAGACAGAAGTTAAGTCTTATCTTCCCTTCACATGCATTAGGAAAATGTAATGCTTCTCTTTAATGTGAAAAAACAGAACACGATTTCTTCCAGAATAAGAGAAATTCCAGTTTCTTTATGAGGCATCTGGAGACCCCTATAAAAGTGTTCTTTAACTTAGCTCAGAGTGTGTATCTCCTTCTATAACTTGATTATCTGTAATCTGTTATCAGGATTTGAGGGCATACTTTAGTTGTTCCCAGACATTTCATCTCCTGGAGAGCTTACTAGACATACATAGATCTCATTCAAGAGAGCTGATTCAGTAGGTGAGGGTGGAGCCTTGGATCAGTGCGTTTATCATGATCTCTGGATGACTGTGATACTTCCCCAATTCTGGAAACCACTGAAGTAATGTACACAAGGCATCCAGGATGAGATGGGTATTATTTCTTTTCCTCCTTCTTCAATTCTTATGAATATGCGTTCCTTTCCATATGGCTAGGGGTTAACTGTACTCAGAGATAGCATTATCTGGTCATGGGTGAATATATAAAGCAGTCTCTCTTCTCAAAAGCCTGTGAATTTGGTATCCAGAGCCATTCTTCAGCCAATATTCTGTGCATCTCAGAGGTCCAATTCTTTGAGTCCCATTTGCCAAGAGATTTCTTGGTACATTGGTATTTCAAAAAGTAAGGGAAGTGCATTTCTCATGTACCGTGTAAGTTATATCATGGTAGCTTGGTCTCATAATGTCCTATGCCTGTCTTGAATTCTGGTTCATTTCCTCATCCTCTGGCTTTCCTTGATTATATTCAGCAAAGTACATGGAATTGTGCTTCAACTTTGTACCATTTCTTGAACTTACAAACTTTCCCTGTTCACGACTTCAGAAGATTGGTCTGGTCCTACACATATTCCTCAATGGTTTTCTACCTGGAACCAGACCCTATAAATGTTTCTAGTTGATTACTGGTCTGTCAATAATGGACTTGGACCTCCCACCCTGCTCTTGTATCCATCAAGGCACTTCCTGATAATGGCCATTAGCTGCTGTGATTCCCTCAGTGCAGGAGCATATTTGCTTTACTTAAGTCTCTCCATTAGCCCAACTATATCTCAGCACTGGGCCATTTCCAGGTACCTTACCATTGGCTCATAAAGATGATATATGTGGTCACCAAGAGAGAAGGGAACTCCTGTTATCTCTTGTACTTCTTCAGACCAATGTTTTTTTTTTTTTTGATACTGGGGATTGAACCCGGGGTATTCTACCTGTGAGCTACACCCCCAGTCCTATTTTATTTTTTAATTTTGAAACAGGGTCTCACTAAATTGCAGAGGGGGGCTCACTAAATTGCCAAGGCTGGCTGCAAACCTGCGATCCTCCTGTCTCAGCCTCCCAAGTTCAGGGATTACAAGCATGAACCACCACACCCAGCTCAGACCAATAATTTTATCTTCAATTGAGAAGCAAATGCCTACTCTCCACTAGAATCCTACTAAGAGCCACAAGGGCAGGGAACACATGCTTTCCATTTGATATTTAGCACCCTATAGAGTTCCTGGTACAGAGTGGAGAACCACACCTATTAGAGGAACTTCAAGGTAGGTTCCTTCTATTCTTAATTTCTTCAGCATTTTTATCAAGAAATGATGTTGGATTTTGTCAAATGATTTTTCTGCATCTATTGATATAATCATGTGATTTTTATCCTTAGCTCTATTAATGTGGAGAATTACATTTATTGATTTGTGAATGTTAAACCATCCCTGGGATGGAGCCTGCTTGGTCATGATGAGCTATTTTCTTGATGTAGTTTTGAATGTAAATTGCTACTATTTTGTTGGGAATTTTTGCATCTGTTTATCAGTGATATTGGTCTGTAATTTTCCTTTCTCGTGATATCTTTATTTGGTTTGGGAATTAAGGTGATGCTGGCTTCATAGAATGAATTTCATAGTTTTCCTTCATTTTCTATTTCATGGAAGAATTTGAGGAACATTGAAGTTAGTTCTTCTGTGAAGGTCTTATAGAATTAAGCTGAAAATCCATCTGGGCCTGGACTTTTCTCTGATGAGAGACCTTTTATTGCTGTTTTGCTTTCTTTGCTTCCTATTGGATTGTTTAGGTTTTCTCTGTCCTCTTGGTCCAGTTTAGGTAAGTTGCAGGTGTCTAAGAATTTGTCAATTTCCTCTGGGTTTTCTATTTTATTGGAGTACAAGTTTTCAAAATAGTTTCTAATAATGTTTTGGATTTTCACATTATCTGTGGTGATAACGCCATTTTCATCTCTTATCCTTGAGATTTGTGTCTGTTCTCTCTTATTGTTAGGTTGGCTAAGGGTTTGTCAATCTTATTTATCCTTTCAAAAAAATGCAGCTTTTTGTTTTGTTGATCTTCTGGATTGCTTTTTTTTCTATTTCATTAATTTTTGCTCTGATTTTGATTATTTCCTGCCTTCTGCTGGCTTTGGAGTTAGTTTTTTCCTATTTTTCAAGGGCTCTAAGGTACATCATTAGATTATTTCTTTTGAGTCTTTCTGTTTTTCTTATGCTTAATGCTATAAATATTACTCTTTATACCACCTTCAGGGTGTCATGTAGATTTTGATATGTTGTGTCTCTATTTTCATTTGATTCTAGGAATTTTTTAATTTCTCCCCTATTTCTTCATGATCCAGTCTTTGTTTAGTAATTTAGAATTCAATTTCCATGTATTTGTGTAGTTTCTCTGGATCTTCTTGTTGATCTCTACTTTCAGTCCATTATCTGAAAGGATGCAAGGAATTATATTAATCTTATTGAACTTTCTAGTGCTTGTTTTGTGAGTTAAAATATGATCTATTTTGAAAAAGCTTTAATGAGCAGCTGAGAAGAATATGTATTCATCTGTTGTTGGATGGAATATTCTGAAAATGTTAGTTAGGTCTAATTGGTTTATACTGTTCTTTAGGTCTGAGACATCTTTTACTAATCTTTTGTCTGGACAACCGAATCTCTTAAATGATTACATTTAAGAGGTGTGTTAAAGTCTTCTAGGATTATTGTATTGGGGTCTATATCAGTGTTCAAGTCAAGAAGAGTTTGCTTTACATAGATTGGTACACTAATATTAGGGGGTATGAATATATAATATAGTTATGTCTTCACTTTGGATACTTCCTTTTATCAGTAAGAAGTGACCATCTTTGTCGCTTCTGATGAGTTTGGCTTTTCTTCTGTCTCTGTTTGCATGGAAAAAAAATTGTTTCCATCCTTTCACCTTCAGTATATGAATCTCTCTGCCTATAAGGTGTGTTTCTTTTAAGCAGCATATAATTGGATTATTAGTTTTAATACAATTTGCTATCTGATGTCTTTTAATTGGGAAGCTGAGACTATTGATGTTCAGTATTATAATGGAGAGATGATTTTTGTTTCCTGTCATTTTGAATAAAGTTTTTTTATTTGAGGCCATTTTAATTCTCCTTAGCTTAGTTTTTCATCTGTCAGTATTCATTCCTTCCTTAGTTTGAATGTTTTTCAACTCTTCTTTGTGGTTCATTTCTTTGTGTTTTTTCTCAAGTGCCAGTTTGGTTGTCATGAAGTCTTTTAACTTCTGCTTATCTTGGAAAGTTTTTATTTCTCCATCAATTTTGAATGATGGCTTTGCTGGATATAGTGGTCTTTGTTGAAAGTTGTTTTCTTTCAGAGCTTGAAGTCCATCACTCCATGCCCTCTTGGCTTTCAGTACTTGGTTTGAGAAATCTGGAGAGATTCTTATCATTTTGCCTCGGAATTTCTGCTGGTTTTTTGCTCTTGACTCTTTTAGGATTCTCTCCTTAGTCTCAATATTGTACATTTTGATTATAATGTGGTGTGGGGAAGTTCTTCTTTGGTCTTGTCTGATTTGGATTCTGAATGATTCCTGTACTTGGATATCCTAATCTTGATCCAAGTTTGGGAAATTTTGTGATATTATTTCTCTGAATAGATTCTTAATTTGCTTTGTCTGTGCTTCTGTGCCTTTTTCAATGCCAATTACTCTTAGGTTTGGTCTTTTAAAATTATCCCAAAGCTCTTTGATGTTCTGATCCTGCTGTGGTGTTGTTTTTACTAAATTCATGACTATATATTCAGTTTTGAATATACTATTTTCTACAAATGAGACCCTGTTTTCGATGTGGACTCTTCTATTGGTAATAGCTTTGATGGAATTTTATATTGACTCTTTCAATTCATTCAGGTTTTTCTGTTACTTTTTTATGGACATAGTTCTTAATAACTGAAAGCTTACTCTGATTTCCTTCTTAAAATCTTTGATCATATTGAATATCAAAATTCTGAATTATCCGTCTGGCATCCACTGCACCTCTATTTCAGTGGATTCTGTCGTTATGAGATTGTGAGGATCACTTGTAGTTTTGTTGGACTTTCCCCCCATATTTTCAGGGGTGTTAGTGACTTGCAATGAAGTATGAATCAATTTCTAATTGTCGACTTCTTATAATTCAGCCCTCACTGCCTCCTTAAATCCATATATCATTTGGTGTGACTGGGATATTTCAGTGTCTGCTTTGCCTGGTTACCTCTTCTAGGCTGCTATGTGAGCTGGACAGGAATTACTGACTATTCTAGAGGGTAGTTCATCTTCAATTTGGCTGTTTTGTTGATTCTGAGAATGCTGTCTAAAGCACCTGCTCTTTTCAGCCTTCTTTCCAATTTGTAGGGAGATGTACCTCTTCTCCCAGTGCTTGCTATCCTTATACTGGGGGTATATGGATGGAATTTGATGGGTTATCCTCTGCCCTATCCTTTATTTGGCAGAACTAGAAACAGAGTATTTGTTTCTCGATGTCCTATCATTTGAGTTCAGAGTTTTCACTCCAGGTTGGGAAGTTTATGTCCAGGTGGACCCTATTATTTTTAAGAGTGAGGGTTAGGGGGAAAATAGTGTAGACAGGGCCAGTCCAAAACAGAGAAGAGTCATAAGGGGAGATAAAAATTACTGTCGTGTCATATATAAAGAGATGAATGCTCGAGGAGACTGAGATAGAACAAAAGGGTAAGAAAAAGTGAAGACTCAGATGGAACCAGGCTGCAGACTAACCTATAGACAGACACATCCATACAGAGAGATGGCCCAATTTAGAGAGGAAACCTTAAACAAGACTAGTATTACATAAACAAAGAGAAAAGAAAAAAAAAATTAAAATGCAAAACCAAACTAGATGGATTAAAAATGAATGTTAGATAATAATAAGAAGTATGACAAGGGAGGAGAATAAAGAAATCAAACTAACAAACAAAATGTTGAAACCAAGAGAGAAACCCCTAAAACACCACCAAAGAACTAAAAGTGAGTATTTATTAGAAAGGAAAAATTAAAAATAAAATAAAAATAAAAAATACAAAAAAATTTTAAGTTTTAAAAAAGGATTTGAAAACATTTTTAAAATTAATACAAATTTTAAGGAAGATTGACCTTTTACTTTTTTTATATCTACTTAGAGTAGAAACTTGATTTTGTCGGTAGTGAAGTTTCAAAAAAGGAATCATCTTCTGTTCTAAATGTTTATGGGCTTCTGTTGCCCCTGCTTGAACATCTGTGTTTCCTTTATCCTTTAGCAAGCAGGATCTAGGCCAGTCAATTTGAGCTCATTTGAGTCTTCTCTCAACTCCTTCCTGGTTCAGTTTAAGCTTTGTGAATTCTTCATTGCACCATATGCTCTATTGGTTGGGGATGGAGAAGATCTCCCTGTTAGTACACCCAGTGATTCTGATTCCATGACCTAAGAGCACCTTGGGAGTCCATGCTTATAATGTGTGCCACTCCCCCTTTGTTGTGTTCAGGAGTATGTTACAGAGAGAAAATGAAGACACTACTCAGACTGCACAGCCCCCTCCAGTGCAGGGTCAGTGGTGGGGAGGTACTTGTTGGTGCAGTGGTCCTCATCCTTTCCACAACCTGAGTTGGCACCCTTGTAGCTTGGACTCCTGCTGCTGCCACTGGGTCTACATCAGAAGCTGTACCATTTTGCAACGAGAGTCTGCTAGCATTTCCTGGTCAAAGGTGCCCCTGTGTCTGAGGTTCTGCTGGTCCTTCACCCCATGCTACCTCTGGGGGGGCGCTCTCTGGCCTAATCCAGACCTTTGGCTCTGACTTGGTGGCTGTGGGTAGGCCATGCCAGTGGTGATGTTTGTTTATTGGCTCCCCATGGCAATTTGAGATCTGGACTGTGTGGGCTGTTCTCCAGTACTGTGCAGCTGGGGTGAGTGGGGCTGTTCTCAGCACTTCTCCAGGCAGATAAGATATGCCCTGGTGTGGGGTGGAGGGGGATAAAAGGGTCTCTGATTCGATGGCAAGAACAAGAACACACCAAGAGGCAGGAGAGCTATTCAATGCTACTTTTAGCCCTGCTTCTGCTGATACCTGGGGGGAGGGGTGGGGCTCCGCGCTGCACCCAGGAACCAGGCTGGCCCAAGCCGGTTCAGCGGGCTCCTGGTCACAGGAAGGGGGAAGAACCCCCCGGGGTGCCAGCTCTGGTGTTCCCGCTTCTGTGCGGGCTCAGGAGTGTGCAGCGCTTTCTAGGACACCCAGGGACTTAGCGTTGGGCATGTGCTTCCTCTGTGGATTGGAATGATTCATACCCACGTGGCCCGTGTGTGCTGGCACAGGCTGAAGCTCCTTCTGCAGATGCTGGGAGTGGGGAGTAGGGGGTTTCCTCTCCACAGGTGGAACTGGGTGCGCTGTAGCTTCCAGGGGGCACAGGCGCAGGGCTCAAGCCGCTTCTGGTGAAGCTGCTTTTGTAGAGATGTTCTCCCCCACCCCCACCGTCCTGCCCCTCCCCGCCCCTGCCCGCACTGCTCCAGGGTGCAAGAAGTCTCCTGCACTGAGCGGCGGTGGTGTGCGCTCCTGCGGGGTTGGGTTGGTGGGGGGGAGGCATGTGCGTGGGCTTTCTTTGCCCCACAGGCCCTGACGCTGCCCTGATAACGCACTAGTTTAGGTTGTGATTGAAGAGTCCAGTGACCCAGAAAATGGTTGAGGAAAAAGTTTTGTAACAGCCCCCCCCCCATGGAGCCATTCTAATCACATGGGTAAATGAGTTGGAAAGACACTTTTTTTTTTTTCTTTTGGGTACTGGGGATTGAACCAGGGGCATTCTACCTCCAAGCTATATGCCCCGCCCTATTTTATTTTTATTTGGAAAAAGGGTCTGGGTAGGTTGATGAGAGTCTCATTACTTGCTGAGACTATCCTTGAACCTTCGATTCTCCTGCCTCAGCCTCCCAAGTACTGGGGTTACAAGCATGCACCACCATACCCGGCTCTGGAAAGACATTTCTAGGGAAGAAGACATTCAGTTTTCCTCAAGTATTATCATGTGATCACCTCTGATATTACTTAGTCACAAGACTGTCTAGGCCATCAGGGTCTGTGAATCTAGAGTTAGACTGTTCAGCAGAACTTTCCACATGATGGAAATGTTTTCTTTTGCTATGTCCAAGATGGTAGGCACTAGCCACATGTGGTTATTGAGTACTTGAAATTTGATTACTGAAAGAGAATAATTGGATTTTTAATTTTATTTAACTTTAATGTAAATTAGCTACATGTCCAAACATACTTGATAGTGCAGAAAGATAACCCATCTTGAGTAGAAAGTACACAGTTATATAACCATATACTAGAAAAAATATGTTCTTCTATTAAATGAACGCCCAGCCCCAGGGATTTCCATAGGTGATAGCTACCCTTTCTTCTTACAGGAAAAACAAGAAACAAAAATACCTTGTAGGTGATATAGCATTCACTTGGAATAGAAACTATTTTAATAGGAAAGTTCATAAGCCATATCTGTCCATGGTAGAATTTGGGTTGATTTGCATTAAGCTTTAATTTTTAAAAATTAATTGTCAATATTTGTAAAAATTGATTTTTTTCAATCTTAGTATTGAATTCTTCAGAAAAATAAGGCAATGAGGCAACCTTGGCTAATCCATCATGGCAACAATTGTCTGGAGCTGCACTTAAGGAACACCGGTGGCTCAATGGAGTCACATCCCAGCCTGCTTTACCCATTCACGTGCCCGGCCTTGGTCCCTGAGAGAGATGGATTTGGGACTCCTGGTCTACAAATCTTTGCTGAGCCAAAGCATCAAATTTGAGGACCTGGCAATCCTGGAGACTGCCTCTGTGGCCCTCACCTTTCTTTAATGGGCAGTTATAGAACTCTTTGTTGTGTTAATACTCAACAAAGAGAAGAAAGACCTTGATATAAACAGCAATTCAAGGCGGAATCCCTTAACTGTTCTTCAAAGCAAACATCTATGTACCCACATATAGAGGATCTCAAAGTTATTGTGTCAGGATGCATGTGAACCAAGATCAACGCTATGAATTTCGAGGTATACAGAAATGACATTTGCTACCTTGAGCAGATTACTAAGCTGTGCCTCAATTTCTAGAACCATAAGATGCAAATGAAGATAATGCCTAAATCATGGAATTGATGTGACCTAATGCACCTGGAATAGAGCTTGGCACATCACAAGTGCTCAGAACATGTTGTTAGAGATTTTAGATGGGCCATCAGTCATAGAAACACCTCTCTATAGAGAGAGAATGAAAGTAAACTCTTCCTATACAAAAGAGAGATGTAGGCAAGTTTTCACTTTCTAGTCTGTTCTAAATAACAGCAGAAGTATGTCTACTTCTATATGTTAAATGAGAAAGCCCACAAAAACAGCTACTAGTGATACATCCAAATTTCCTTATTTCACTAAGTACTGCAGCATAGCCTCGGATGAGTTTGGAGTACCACAGACATATACCATGTGTGCACAACTTCTCCTGTTAAAGCACAGGAAACCCAGTGAGAAAACAACTGTCCCTGGACAGAGGAAGACATCAGCCAAATCTGCCCTAACTCAGCCCTTTGTTTGATCTAGACAGGTCCCTTCTTTTTTTTTTTGCGGTACCAGGGATTGAACCCAGGGGCGTTCTACCTCCGCGCTACACCCCCGGCCCTATT
>PVJS01049151.1:0-14766 GCA_004027185.1 Glis glis | reverse complement strand
CAAAAAAAAAAAAAAAAAGAAAAGAAATATTGAAGGGTAAGAGATGGTCAGTATGCCTAAGTTGGCATTGAAATCTAGAAAGGTAAATCTCAAAGAAAATTAATAACTTCTTAAAGTTATCATATTTTATCTTTAAAACTGGAATTCTCCAGCATTAATGTAGTTTGGATCTACCTTTAAAAAATTCACAAATGCATAATAGTTATATATAATTATTTGTAAGTATAGAGAAATATTTCAAATAATATACAATAAAATGTTAGCAATCATTTCATTTAGGTGATGGATTTAAAGTTCATTTGCATTCTGTATGCTCTATTTATCCATGCTTTCAAGAGTTTTTATAGTGAATATTTGTTTTGTAAGCATAATAAAAAGTGTCATTAAGAAATAAGAAGAAAGTCATGGAAAAAGAGTTACCTTCTTTCATGTTTGCTTCAACTCTTTCTGGACCATGATTCTGATTTCTTCTCTCCATGCCTGAAGGAGAAGTAGCACTAACTCAACCTCACAGATGATGTATCTGTCAAGCCCATCTCTAGCCTCTCTTTGGACCAACAAACTTGGTACTTCCTTGCAACCCTGACTCCCATATGTATCTCATATGTATTTTGAATGGGGGTGTACATTCCAGACTATAACAGTAGAGCCTAAATTAGGGGGCATTTCTCAGATAAATTGGCACATTAAATAATTAAACACCCTTTTTTGTGGAGTGTTCTAAATTTGAAAGTCCATTTCATTGATTTCTAAGGAGCTTCTCCGTACAGAGGTGGGAGACACCATGGGTCTGGAGGCAACAGGACTTGGTGAGAGTGATGTGTCCAGGCTGCTTCCTGGGCTGTTTCTTGCAGAACTTGATAGAACTTCGCTGAGATATGGAAACTGGAAGAAATTTGCTTTAATCAGGAGTGTTGACAGTGGAGTTCAATAGTTTAGGTTTATCTCTACTAAACTTGAGATGTCTCTAGGAATTCAAGAGAGGATGTCAAGTAGGCAGATATGGGCCTTAGTATCTAGCCTAGAGATTCTAATTTGTGCTTCATCTGCAAATGTGGGTAACTGAAGTTATTGGCCTCCAGGATATCTGGGAAGAAAAAGAGTATTGAATAGAGGAGGGCCTAGTACCCTACATAGAGAGATTCTAATATGTAATAGCAAGGCCGTAGAGAATAATCCCACGAAGGAGATAAAGAAGCATCCCAAGAAGTCGGAGAAAAGCCAGGAGAGTATTAGGTCCCAGAAGACAAAGTAAAAGAATATATCAAGGAGTGTGTGGTCAAATTAAAAAGCTGCTGAAAGGTCAGATAAGATAAGGAATAAAAAAATATTCATTGGATCTAAGCCACTGGTGACCATAGCAAATGATGAACAAAAAGAAAAAACGAGTCTGCAATTCATATTGGAGTGGACTGGGGAGTAAGTAGGAGAGGAGGACATGGAGCTGGTGAAACTGGGAGGACACGGAGCCAGTGAAACTGGGCAGCTCTTGCTGGCTCTTGCTAGCTGGTGAAACTGGGCAGCTGTGAGAAAGGGTGAGAATGATAGAAAAGAAATGAGTAGAGATGAGAACACAGTAAGAGAGCACTTGGTGGGGGGTTCAGTTTTTTTGTTTTGTTTTGTTTCTGCAACATGAGAGACTCTAATGGTCCAATATTTTGAGATCACTGGGTATACTTTCAGCACATTGGTAAGCTGCACTTTTTGCACCTTTTTTACAATTCATAACTCTGTAGTGGAAGGAGTTAACATGGAGATTTTTATCCAGTAGAGATACAAGTAATTTCAATCTGAAGAGAATAGATTTCCAGCATGAACAAGGTTTATAAACCTTGACCTATTAGATATTAATCATTACTGTGTCTAACCTAGAAATCTTGTTCTAACATTTTTGTTGTTGTCGTTAAATTGACTATATATGTAGTATTTCATGTGTTTATTGGATTGGTTTTAACATCTTTCTGGCCCCTCCATTAATTAATGAGTTAAAGAAATCATTGTTGTGTGCTTGTTTTATACTTGCCTGAGAATGGTAACTTTTACCTTTTTAAGGATTCTACTTTAACAAGTGTCAAAACAATTTAAAGAGAGAGAATATCAAATGCCAACTTCAGGAGGATGATAGGAATATATTCAGAAATATATTACTGCCAAACAATATAAGGGAGTAGACAGAGGTCAGACTGAGAGAATCCCAGGAGAAACACAAACTTTCCAAACACAAATCAAACCTACTTGGAGAAATTTGAGTTTGAAGCATATAGAATTTACATTGTGAATTCATTAAGAAATTCTGGTCAATACTTATTTTAACTAAATTCAGTAAGGAGAGAGAGAGAGAGAGAGAGAGAGAGAGAGATTGATTTTCACTCTGAAACCAAAAGCTGAGGGCTATACGGGGCCTTCAGATGCATCTGTGAATAGAAATCCAGATGCCATCCATTGGTTTAACTAGAAGTGCCTATAAATTTCCAAATCAATATGTTTATCTCTGGACAGAGGTTAACAAGCTTCATGGGAGCATCTCCCCAATTTTGGAGTCTCACCACCTCTTAATCACCACTCACTCAGCACTAATGTAGGCCATGTTCCACACAGCGAGGAATGAAGTGGTCATTATGGAAATAGAGCAGATGTGGTTAAAGGCAACAGCACACCATATCCCAGCTCCTAAAATAAACTTGCTTACATAATATGCAAAAATCTCCCAATCAGTCCCTCAGGTTCTCTTGACAAAACAGCCCATTTCCACCAATAGGAAATATTCCATTACCCAAGATAGGAAGAGCCACTCACTAATATTTGTCCCTCATACAGTAACTCTCCTTTTGAACTTCCATCAGAGAGGTATTTTTTGGACCCTTTTGCACCACAGAAATGAGAGTTGTTGAAATCAAATTGCTCAGAAAAAAAAAAAAAAGGTCAAGAGACCTTCTGAACCAGAGAGCAGGCTAAGAAGTTGTGGCATTGCTTATTTGAGCCATGCTGCTTGTTCAGAGTTGTCCACCTCTTGCTGTGATTCTTATTTCTTAAATGTGTTTGGGGCAAGGATATGACCGCTCACAATTGTGCTTAGTACAATGCTTTTTCCAACAGAAAACAAATTAACGGTATTTTTGATAACAGGAACAATGATGATAATAAAAACAAGAAAGGACAAGAAGGGATGAAGGCACGTGAGGAATGTTCCGCTGAGCCCAGGGCAGGAAGACTATTCATCATCATGGCTAGTGATGTGACACAGTGGTGGAAGCAGCAGCAGATGCAATCGATGGGCTTTGGCACTGCTGACACCACAGACAAGCTCTTCCTGACTCTAAAGGTCTATGCATCACAAGTGACTGGTTAGCCTAGCAATAAATGTGGTTACCATGTCTGACTCATTAAAAAAAAGTGTTCATTCTCATTGATTTTTCTCTTTCTCTGTATAAAATGTATACTCATATCATATTTTATCATTTACTCTTAATATTTGCACCAGACCTATGGAGGCCAAACCATTGCATGTGTGGCTACACAATACCACAGAGAAAACCCCTGGTGAACACCTTCTGTTGCAGCCAAAACCACATGCTCATTGCCTGGCACCTGCAGAGCAGTTAGGGTGGAGGACATGCATTAATGCAGATGACTCTTCTTCCAAGGGTGTATAAAGCCACAGGCAGGAAATAGGAAGCCCAAGCACTTTCATTTGCTGTAGAGGAAACTGCTCATCACTAGTCCATCATCTTTGCCAGGCAGAGCTCCAATCACCTTCTATTCTGGGGCAAAGCAGACAGGGGAGGGAGCACAAAGAAGAAAAGGAAGCATAGGAGGCTGCTGGAGGACCCATTTCCACACTCTTCCCAGAGCCCCCTTGGTAATAAGAACAATCACCGTCATTTATGAATGTTTAATGTACGTCAATCTCTGAGCTAAGTGCTTTCTATACACTAGATAATTTAATCCTTAAAACACTCCTCAGGAGGTAGGTATAATTAACTTCTCTTTACACATTAGGAAACTGAGGCTTAGGGAGTTAAGCAACTTGCCTCAAAGCACACAGCTGCCAGGTGCTGGAGTCCAGATTCTAATCCCAGGACTGCCTGACTCTATAACCTTATCTTCAGTCATGATGTCATGTTAGTTCCATAGAAAATTAGCAGTCACTCAGCCTCCTCTAGTCCACCCTTTTATTGAATGCGAACATCCCCTTGATAACATGGTCATCTATGACTACAGCCCCCAGTAAGGGAACAGCACCGGTATTTCTCCAACTGATTCCTGTACTACCCAAGCAGATGCATTCTTAGCAGTCATTTGTACCTAGGAACCATTCAAAATCATAGTCTAAGCATGCCTTCTGCTGTAGTTTGGATCTCTAATCTCCTCCAAAAGCTCATGTATTAGGCAATGCAGTAATGTTCAGAGGTGAAATGATTGAATTGTGAGAGCTCTGACTTCACCAGTGGATTAATCCATTTTTGATTAATAATTTGAATGGACTTACTGGGAGGTGGTGGAAATTGTAGGCAGGTGGGGCATGATTGAAGGAAATAAGTCACGGAGGGCATGGCCTTGGGGACTATGATCCCCAGCTCTTCTCTTTCTCTCTCCTCAGCTGCCATGAGCTGAGCAGCTTTCTTATGCCACACCCTTTCACCATGATGTTCTGTCTCACCTCAGGCCCAAAGAAATAGAGCCAGCTGACTATGGACGGGAACCTCGGAAACCATGAGCCAAAATAAATTTTTCCTCTAAGTTGTTCTTGTCAGGTATTTTGGTCACAGTGATGAAAGGCTGGCAAACACACCTCCTCTTCTGATGGTCTGTTACACTTAAATATCCTATTTAGGACAAAAAAATGCAGCTCGCTGCCATGTTCATTTAATTTTACATAAACACACCCTTTGAGGCTGAAGTAAATCTGTGATTCATCGACTGCAATGTTTCTGTTTGGAGTATACACAGTTGAAAACTTATATGTATAAGAAAATTGAACATAGGTTTGATCTTCTGCAATGAAATCTGAGCCTTTGATTGACCAGCGGATATGGAAGAATTATTTATGAAATGTAGGCACTGAAGCAAAAGTAAAAGTCTTTCACCAGTCATAATTTGCCTGAGATAATTATATAAAAAAGAGGCTTTGTGGACCAAAACATCTCCAGCTCAGGTTTCTGCACAATACCCTGCAGTCACATTACTGCAAAAAAGAACTTCGGTTTCATCATCATCAGTGTCTTTCCATTTATCTATTTGCAAAAATCCATTAGGATTGTAACCCACAAATAATCTCGGGATAAATGTTGCAGCTGCAAGTGAGTATTCTTGTGGTAAACAGGAAGGTAAAAAATATGATACCTTAAAAGTTAGTACTTAGCCAGGCGTGGGACACGCACTTGTGATCAGCCTTGGGAAGCTGAGACAGGAGGATCGCAGGTTTGTGGCAAGCCTCAGCAACTTAGTGAGACCCTCTACAACTTAGTGAGACTCTGTTTCAAAATAAAAAATAAAATAGGACTGGGGGTATAACTCAGAGGTAGAATGCCACTGGTTCAATCCCCAGTACCACAATAAATAAATAAATAAATAAATAAATAAATAAATAAATAAATGATACATAGATGTTAGTACTTGCATTGAACACCTACAACCTATAGTACCAGAAGGTGCAAATCCCACCTCACCTCCTCACTTATAACTGCCACCACAACCAGGGCTCAAATTCCCTCTTCTGTCCTTCAAAGTGCTTCAGTTCAAAAGTCTGAGAAGAACTGGTATCGTGGACTCAGAATAATTTCTAGAACCTGAGTCTGAGTTCAGATCCCATCACTGCTGCTCATCGGCCATCAGTCTAATCATGAGTAAATTACCCAGGCTCCCTGAGCCTCAATTTCCTTATCCCTAAAATGGAAATGACATTGCCGACTTCTCAGAGTTGTAGGGAAGATTAAATGAAACAATGCCAATGGCCATCGCAGCTCCTGGCACACTATAGTCAAGGGAGTTTCTTTTCCATCATTCCCTGAAAGTCATCACCCTAAATCAGGATGTCTTGCATAATAAACTCTCCCAGCATCAATAAAAGGCTTCCACTTCTCACTGAAGCTTCTTGAACCTCTGGGTATCAAGTCCTGGATGAGACCCAGTTGGTGAATGAGCTCAGGAGGGAACAGCAGTGTGAGTTTGGGGCCCTGTGTCGGTTTCTGCCCTCACCTCCATTCCCATCTAGCTCTTCTCACTAGAGGGCTGGGATCCCTCACCCTGTACTGTGCCATGTCTATTCATCTATAATCCCAAAGCAAGGAGCATCTTGGTTACTTGAACAGGAATACAAGAAGACCTAATGCTGCAAGAGGGTTTGGATTTCCCTGGAAGGGTGGCCTTATTATCTCAATAATTTATAAATGTGTGCCACTTAAGAGAAATAAGTGACTCCTGGACCTCAGAAATGCTGCTCTTATTTGTGGCTATAGCACATTGTTCATGCCATTTTTGTAGAGGCCTCCATTCCTGATTCAGCATAGGAGGATCCATTAGTCAATGACAGGGATGTGGAGAAGGATTTACAAACAACGACTCACACCTCATCAGCAGGTGCCTTTGCTGGAAATTGCACCCAGGTGCCGGGAGCTCACCTTACAATGACAAAAGTAGCAAAGGAAACAAAGGGTCCAGGTGGGCCCCAGGCTTTGCTCCTGTCTCACAGGCGAGAGCTCATCTTATGCAGTCCCAGGGGATGGCTGGTTGGGATGGGGTTACATGGTTGGTAAGTTTTTTGTTGTTTTTTTAAGTACAGATTTTATTGTGATAATGGAATGTTAAAGGAAGAAAGTGAAGGGCAGGTGCCCCTTGGGAGTTATTCAACAGCATTGTCACGTGATACTTAGGAAAGCATTTCCTTTTTGCTCAGAAACAGCCAACTATGCAGGTGGTGGCGGGTAAGGTTTCTCAGCCAGCATCTTTTTGACCTGGGGAAGAAACCATAACAATTGAGGTGAGACTTTTTGTTTCTTCCAACCACCACCTAGCTCCTGGGCCCCAGGCTGACTATTTCTTCTTTGTGCTTTTTCCTGGAGTGACAGATTCAGCATGTTTTGGGCTCATTATCCTGGACTGGAAGAAAGGGGCCTAGCCAGACTGTCATGTAGCCAGCCCAGCCCACCACAGGCTCAGGAAAGGGTGCTTTTCATGAAAGCCAGGGCAGGGGGAGATCTATGCACCTGAGAGGATCTGATGGACAGCTCCTCTGCCTCACTCAGCTTCACAACTACAATCCATTAAATGAACTAGATGGCCCCATGTCCCTCTCAGCTGTACCAGAAGTTAAGCAGAAAGTCACTGTGCGAATCTAGGATCTGGGGAGCTAAGAAAACCCTGTCTCTATGACAATGTTCATTTAAAAGTCTTGGTTTTAAAAAGTCTTATCAGCAGAGTTTTAAAAACTCAGAGCAAGAGGGAGGGACTTACCCTTCCAACTTTTACCACTAAGTCAGACAGAGGCCCCTGACTCAGGGTCTTCTCTTTACTACAGCAGGGAACTTTAACACCCTTGATATACACAGTTGGAGTTGGTACGCTTTTAAAATTCTCTTACCATATGGATTTTTACTTCTTAGCACATTATCATCTCAGTAGGGTGAACTTTTAAAAAACTATCTGCAAATCCATTAACCCTGGGAAACAAAATATAGGGTCTGCCAGCAGCCAAGGTTATTAGTGTGCAGTTTGTGATCTCAATGTACTTTCCTCTCTGTGTGACAAGCCAAAGCCCCAAGACAACTCTGAGAGAGGGGCGGAGGCCACAGTGGTCTTTATCCTTATTTCCATGAAGCTTCAGGAGAGGAAGCATATGCTAGAGGTCCTGGAGCCTCTGTTTGCACTTGGACTTAAACTTCAAACTCAGAGCAAGAGGGAGGGACCCTTCCAACTTTCACTGACAAGCAAGAGCCTAAAGGTGGCTTTCCCTTTTACTATAGTTATCCATATGAACTATCTCTTATTTACACATCTGTTTATGAAATCCCACTTTATAAAAGATGAGAGGCAAAAAGAGATGATCAAAAGAGAAAACATTCATATCATAAGTCATTATGTCCTCACCAGATGGATGAAAAATAAAGAAAATTTTATAAGTTCCTTTTTTTCAGATGAGTTGAAAGAATGTCCCCGTGTGGCTTGAATGGCAAGAGAAGGAAAATATTCCTTTCAATGAGTACTTCCTCTGCTTTACGCTGGCAAGAAATGCTTCAATAACAGGTTGTACAGAACGTTACTTCAAAGACCTCAAGTTGGCACTTCCCATCCTCTTGCCACAAACCGTATCCAAAAATGATTTAACTTCCCCCAGTCCGTGATGTGTACAAATGGCGCGCACACACCACTAACCACACATGCACGCAACGTATGAGTTCCCACATTCCTAATTTCTCATTCCAACTGGAGACTATTTTTTCCAGAGCTAAAAAGAAATGAATCAAGTCTGTAAAGGGTATGTGTGAAAATGCCAAGCAAAAAATGAAAATCAGATGCTTTCAAAGGCTGAGCCTGAAGTGCTCTGCTGGGATGCTCTGCACCCTAACAGCCATTGCATCTTGCAGACTGAGGGGCTCCAGGGTGTGGAGGGGGAGGAGAGTAGCTGGCAGTTCTTTGAAGTAGTTATGAAATAGCTAAATCTGAAGGAACAGCACTTTAGACTATTCTTAGGGGCATAGCATCTATGCAGCACAAGATATTCTTCTCTATTATTGCTGTTGTACTTTTGGCTGGTGGTATTCTTGAGAGAGAAAGAGATCATTCCCACCAAAATGAATCTCCTGATAGCATGATTGGGTCTAAGAAAAAAACATATTTTTTTCAGCCTAGTGCATTAATAAACTCACAAAAAAGATTTATTGGGAACACAGAGTGGTGAGAAGGTAATATTTTACATCATGGTTTTTATTTTGATAAATCCCTGATGTGAATTCCTATGGTCTGAGCCAGCCTCACATCAACAGAATTAACATGTTCTCTGCTGTTCCTGTCACAGCACAATATAGATCAGCATGTGGAGTAACTCAGCCACCTCATCTGGAAATTACTGTGCATGGGACCAAGTGGGTTTAGTGACAAGATAACTAGCACCTTAGGAATATCTTATTAATGGTGACCTTGCAGGTTTTATGTATGCCATTACTTGAGTCCCCATCTTGGACAAAATCTAGGAAATCTATTAAGGATCAGTCGGATATCAGAAACCTGGATGAAGCATTCATCAGAAGCATAGTTTATGAATATGTTACTCAGTATGTGGTCTTTATATTTTCTCCTAAATCTGGATTCAAGTATTAAACTACTTAACTAGAAACATGTCTATACCAATAGGCTATTGTTACTTTTTATTTGAATGAGGTATTATGATTATTTAAGGAAGACATATTTGAAAGGTATCATGGAACAGGATATGTAATAAGTAGCTAGAAAAATATGGTAGCCATATAGCTACACAACATTCTCCATTTTCTCTAAGGAACAGCGGTATTGACAGATATCAAGTCATGTCAATAATTTCTGCTTGACTGAGATTAATTAAAGCAGAAATCATAACCTAGATAAATATGGGCACACAGAATTGCAAACAACTGATACCATACAAAGGATTCCATCTCTCTTATCCTGGTGTCCCCAAAATCACAATATTAAATATTGACAAGTATAGTTCTGGTCAATAAAATACTTTTGTAGTGTGAGTTTTGAGAGAAATATTGGGTCTGCAATATACTATCTCTTCAAGTTGTTTTAACTCGCTTTTGGAACTGCCTTTATCCATATTTATTCTTACGAATACTAAGAGAGTCCTAAAAGAAATACTGTTTTTCTTGCTTTCCAAATAACCCTTTTTTTATTACATCTGACATTAGAGATCAAAGCATAGCATACGCTGAGCTTGAACCTTAGAAACAGTAGACAATTGAGAGGAAAACGGAAGCATTCATGTTGAACCAAATACTGAAAATTTAACCAACATTTTAAATTTGGTTAGCAAAAAGAAATAATCTACAGTCAAAAGGTTTGGATAATATCTAAACCTTTGCCACCAAGCTCCAGATTAAGGAAGTTTCAGGAGGTCCCTGTGTCTTTAGAAAGTTGCTCATTGCCTTGATTTTACAAGTGAGAGCTTAAATTCTGAGACCTTAAATGATTTGCTCAAGGAGTGGTAGAAGAGAATTGTCACATGCAGGCATATTTCTGTTTTTTATTTTTGGATTTTTGTTTTGTCCTAGGGATTGAACCCAGAGGCATTCTACTTCCAAGCTATACCCCAGTATCCCCTTTTTTTTAACAGGATCTCACAAAAATGTTGCTGAGGACCTTGCTAAATTGCTGAGGCTGGCCTCAAATCTGCAATCCTCCTGTCTCAGTACCAACACATACAAAATGTACAAATTATCTACAAATGAGCAGAACTAAAAATGCTTTACAGTGTTATCCTACATAAGGTATTATAATCATCACGTGTATTGGGATTACAGGCATGTGCCACCATGCCCAGTACAGATACGTTTCTTAATAAAATCTTAACTTTCTGTTTCTATGCCTGTCCTTTTTGTGAAATCTGTTCTGAGTTTCATCTGACATGATCCCTCCTGCTCTCTAGAGAATTCTCATTGTTTCAGGGAGGATGGAAGGCAGGATGCTCAACATATTTTTCTGTAGAATTTGGGTACCAACACATACAAAATGTACCAATTATCTACAAATGAGCAGAACTAAAAATGCTTTATGATGTGATACTACATAAGGTATTATAATCATCACGTGTCTTTATTTGCAAGAAGCATCCAAATGTAAAACATATCATTGACCGAATAACTTTTTAGGGACAAAAGAAGTTCTACATTATATGTGCATATTAATTCTAAGATGAATTTGTAAGAACTATAAAAATATGCAGATCATATACATTAGCATAAAGGAAATAAGGAATTACCATTATATCTTCCTTACTAAAACATGTATTCTTCTCAAAATATTAAATTTTTCAGAGTAAACAATCTATCATCCTTTCTATAGCTAACATTATTGTGCCACTAACAAGCTTTGAAATAATTAGGACCATAATCTAAGGGGTGAGGTCCCTGGTGTTTAGATTCCCTCGGGAGGGTGCTCTCCCTGCCTCTAAAAATGAGAAAGTAGAATTTAGTTCATCTGCTCTTGGCCAACAGTGGGAATAAAGTAGGCTGGGGATGTATTTCAGTGGTAGAGTGCTTGCCTAGCATGAGGGAGGTTCTGGGTTTGATCCTCCATACCAGAAAAAGAAATAAAGTAAAATGCTTCAGTTGAAATAACTAATCAATAATAGAAACAATAATAGTGCTTACTGGTGCTATGACACATGGAAAGAGAGAGACAGACAGGCAGACAGACCTACTAGTCAATGATTAAATGGAACCAGAGTGAGGTATGTTGTCTGGTGGTAACTAAATCACTTTCTCCAAAAGTGTTGTATTTAGCTAAGTCATTTTACTTTTCTCCTGACCCGTTCATTTTAGTTATTTTATCTAACAATCAGGCTTTTCTGCTTAGTACCTAAGAATTTTAAAGGTTTGCCTTGAGTTGACAGAAGCTGTCATCAGCCTCCAATGATTAACTCTGTGATGGGTTTAAGATATCAGGATTTTATTAATGTAAACTAACTGTATTATTTGTAAAATCACATCCATGCTTGACAAAGAGAACCAAAAAATGAATCATGAAAATACAAATGTGGAAAGAGCGCTAGAAAGAAAACAGGTCGTGGAACTGTTAGAGCAATCTGGAGATGAACTTGGGGAAGAACTTGGTATACTGACACCTGAAAGGCTCCTCCTTGGTAAGGAGGTAAACAGGCTGCGGCCAGCTGAGAACTGAAAAGTGAAGCAAGCTTCCCTTCCACCCTTTGTGGGCTCGGCCAGATAAAATGACAACCTCTCCACCCTCCATTCAGATGTTAACTCTGACCTCAGAATTGCAAACCCAAGTCCCTGGCTTAGTATTGGCCCTGTTTCCTGGAAGCAAATGAAAGAATCATTGCTTCTAGTATGGATCTTAACAGCATGCTGAGAACATTCAGATTGCGCTGCAATTGAGGAAGATTGTTGTGGCTGGACCGGGAGAGAAATGAAAAGAGAAAGAGGGAAATACAGCTTTGTACCATCTTAATGCACATCTGATCTGTAACTTTATTCCAGGGGCCCTCAGACCAGACCCGGGTGCTGAAAGAATGTTCTAATTACCTAATGCTGAAGGTCCTGCCATTGTCTTCAGCCTCATTATCTGAAGCTCCCAGGTGCAAACCAGAGAGCCTTCAGGTAGCAAGTGCCTTGCGATGCAGGGGAAGACGCTATGGAAATGAAGGTAACCGGGGCCTGACAAGGAAAATTACAGGGAGCAGAAACAAAAGTCAAAGCAAATGGTATTGTTTCTTTGCCACTGCTGAGTGCAACCAGGCATACGGAAAGCTTAAATAGTCACTAGCCACAAAAAGAAAAGGATGGGAAAATATGATCTCATCAGAACAAACCTGGTCTTCTCATAAAAAAATAAATAAATAAAGCAAAACCTGTTAAAGAGAGCCCTTTCAAGCTTCTGTTGGAGATCTTTGTTAACAGTCCTCTGGCCAGAGGAATCTTGTTCCAGATGATTGCTAGCTTTTGGCTTACAGAGTCTCTGGAAAAGTAAAGTTTTATCAGACCTTCGGAGCAAAAGAATGATTTAAGGACCCTACTGACGGGAATGTAGAAGTTTAACTGAACTTGGGCCAGTTTTCTTATTCTTCACAGGCCTGTGTTTGGTTTTTTCCCTGGCCAGTTACTTCCGGGACTTATGAAGGGGAAAGCAGAGGAGGAGGGGCCAGGTGTCTGAGGTCTTTCCCCATCTCTGTCACACTGAGCAGGCTGATGGTATTTTCTGAGCCTCACAAGTCAAATGCAGGATCTGTACCTAAGTCATTTGAGCTGCTTTGCTGTTCTGAAGCTCCAGTTCTTTGATTCATTAACCCTCACCTTAATTGCCTTCTTACTGACATCTTCATCTTCTTTGCAGAGACTATGATGTTGGATTTTCCTCTCCTTCTTCAGCAATATAATCTGAATTCTTCTGCCTGTCTTCCCAGGGACTGTCTCTATGCTTAATGACTTCGCTGCTCCCTCTGCACGTGTGTGTGTGTGTGTGTGTGTGTGTGTGTGTGTGTGTGTGTTTTGCTGGGGATTGAACCCAGGGGCAATCTACCTCTGAGCAACACCCTCAGCCCTATTTTATTTTTCATTTGGAAACAGGGTCTCACTAAGTTGCTAAGGGCTTTGCTAAGTTGCCAAGGATGGCTTCGTACCTGTAATCCTCCTGTCTCAGCCTTCTGAGTCCTGGGATTACAGGCATGCGCCACCACACCGGGCTCCCTCTGTGCTTTTCCAAGAGCTCCAGCTCCGGGGTGGCAAGCAAGGTTGCAGAGTGGACTCAAATAGCAGCTGGACCAGTGCTGAGGTAGGAGGATGGCCCTGTGCACCCATCATTATGCCCAACAAATTCAAGTGTCTGACTCCCCAGGCAGCTTTCAGTAAAGGGAGAGTAGGGAGAGCCCTGGGCTGCCAGGGGCAAGCCTGGTCCCAGCCTGGCTCCACCACACACCCTGGTGCAGTGACTGCTCTGAGTGTCCCCTCTCTCAGTTTAGCTCCTTCCTCGACTAACACTGGGGACTAGATCCACTGGCTGAGTTCTCTCCCTGCTCCTTGATAAATTATTCTGAGACTATCACAGCTTTTAGGGCCACAGTTGCTCTGAGCAATTCTGGTTGCTTTCATATTTGAGCAGTGTGTTTTAATTTCTTCTCCTAGTATATGACAAAGAAATGTCTCCTTTCAAAGTCCATCTCAGAGAAGTCCTGTTTCATTTAAAAATAGTTAGCTTTGTGTTAAGTCTTATTCCCCAAAGAGAGCTACTAACAACCAACCTGGTTGTCAGGCCTCCTTTTCCATTAACAGGTCATTAATAAGTTAATAGGTAACACCCGGCTAACACTGTAATTTGTAGAATTTGGTTTGTATAACCAGGCTTATATTGACTCACTGATAAGTGCAAATTTGATTCATTTGGAGTAAAATAGATTCTGAGAAAAAATGTTGGTATTATTGGGTGGCAAGGTCATCCAGATTGCGTCCATAGAAACCAAATGAATGAAGGTGTTTTCCAAATTAATTTTCATTTCCTGAGAATAATGATGATAATAGTAAAAAAAGAAGAAGAAAAGTAACTGCTATGTGTCAGACATTGTTATAAGTGTTTTTTTTTTATATATATACCATTTCATTTAATTTAATGATGACTCAGGAGAAGTGGCTATAATAGTGTCAAGCAAGAGGATTCTCCAGACATATTCTCCTAGGCAAATTAATGCTACAAATCCCCCTGGAGTACTTAGACTTTACCAAGGATTACAACAGTACGTGGGCATTCACAGACATGAGTAAAGAGAACTGAGCATGAGATAATAGAGACTGGAAGAGACTGTGGAAAACTGTAGAGTTCACATTCTAACTGGCTGTTGCCTTGCGGGAATGCGGGGACGTTTTCCCTAAACTTGTGATATGTTCTTCAATAAAATCCAGAAATCTCTATAAATCTGTGGTATCCCTTCTTGTTTCTAAAACACTGGACAGGCCAAACAAAATACAACCAAGAGACAACTGGGCCTCCAGTTGGTGACCTTTGCTCTTTGCTCTTTTTTTTTTTTTTTGCGGTACCGGGGATTGAACGCAGGGGCGTTCT
>PVJS01049150.1:0-14770 GCA_004027185.1 Glis glis | reverse complement strand
GCACTCTGAATCTAATGGCTGGAAAAGAGGAAAAGACCATTCAATGCCAAGTATAAATATTTTATGGTCTACTCAAAGAACCTGGGTTTTATTTATTTATTTATTTATTATTTATTTATTTATTTATTTTTTGCGGCACCAGGGATTGAACCCAGGGGCATTTTACCTCTGAGCTACACCCCTGGCCCTATTTTTTATACTTTATTTTGAAACCAGGTCTCACGAAGTTGCGGAGGGCCTCACTAAATAGCTGAGGCTGGCCGCAAACCCGGATCCTCCGGTCTCCGCCTCCCAAATACTGGGATTACAAGTGTGTGCCATCACGCCCGGCACCTGGATCTTATTTTAAGGATTAAAGATTTTTCCCCATAGGTATTATTTATTGTTTATGGTAAATTGTGTGTGTGTGTGTGTGTGGTACTGGTGATTGAACCCAGGGGCATTATACCTGTGAACTACACCTCGAGCCCCCTTTTATTTTTGTTTGGAGACTGCGTCTCCCTAGGGTGCTGAGAGTCTCACTACTTGCTGAGGCTGTCCTGATACCTGTGATCCTTCCATTTTGGCCTCCCAAGTATTGGGATTACAGGCCTGCGCTAACACACCTAGCTGCTTATTGTAAATTTTAAGACATAAAAGTTAGCCAGGAAGCCGGACATGGTGGCACACACTTGTAATCCAAGTACTTGGGAGGCTGAGACAGGATTGCAGGTTTGAAGCCATCCTTGGCAACTTAGTGAGATCTTGTTTCTAAATAAGAAATAAAATTGGGCTGGGGGTATAAACTGGAGGTAGAATTGCCTCTGGGTTCAATCCCAGTACAAAAAAAAAGTTAGCTTGGTGTGATGACAGAAGCCTGTAATCCTAGTACTTGGGAGGCTGAGACAGGAGGATTGCAGGTTCGAGGACAGCCTCAGCAACTTAGCAAGGCCCTCAGCAACTTAGTGAGACCCTATTTCAAAATAAAAAATAAAATACAGCTGGGGGTGCAGCTGAGAGATAGAACACCCTTGGGTTCAATTCCTAGTACCACTAACATACACAAAAAAAAGATGTGTTTCAGACAGTGTCTGAAAAGTGCTCTCCCTGAAGTACTTCAGCACTCCTCAGAACACAGCAACCCTGATCTAAGCTCGGGCAGACATGGCCAAGTGCCAAAGGAAATGGCATAAGTGTTCGTAAGGAAGCATGAAAAGGGAAGGGCTAGAGAGAAAACTGTAAGACTCAAAACTATCCGCTGTCCTATAATATCCTTCTATTTATAATCACTGCAAGTTTAAAGAAAACTTACTTAATGACATCAAAGAGATGAATTTCCGATCCATATATGCAGTAAAATTGAGCATAACAGATTTTTCTTCTTGTCCAAGTAAAAGTGTGTACTTGCTTAAGTTTCCTGAGTTGAATGTTTGTACATAAGCAAAATAATTTCCATGCTGCAATAAAAGGGCAATTTTATTATATAAATATTCCCATTTTGACCAAGTGTAAATTTTTTTATTTTTTTTGTGGCACTGGGGATTAAACTCAGGGACATTCTACCTCCAAGCTACACCCCCAGCCCTATTTTATTTTAATTTTGAAACAGGGTCTCCCTAGGTTGATGAGAGTCTCACTACTTGCTGAGACTGTCCTCGAACCTACAATCCTCCTGTCTCAGCCTCCCAAGTACTGGGATTACAGGCATGAGCTACCATACCCAGCTGTTGCTTATAATGACTTCAGTGAGTACACACACACGACTTCAATGAGTATACACACACACACACACACACACACACACACACACACTATATATATATATATATATATAAATATATATATATAAATTTATATATATATAAATATATATAAATATATTTATATAGTGTGTGTATATGTATACATAATAGAAATATTTGTGTAATGCAGGCATGTAAATAATTATAACAAATAGGCATTTTAGTGTTTAAACAAGATAAAATAATTAAAAGATGTTCAGAAAGAAACAATGAAGTTGCATTTTGGTTTTAAAAATAATATAAGCGACTTTAAAATTTCATAAATTGGGCCAGAAACTGAAGATGTCACTTACTTTTTCGGTAATAAAAAGTAACACAGGATGTCTATATAACATGAAAATCTTTGTCCACCTAAACAACAACAAAAAAAGGAAAATTACAAAACACAATAAAAATCAGTTGAAAGTTCGTTTTGTTTTTTGGTACTTGGGATTCCAACTCTGAGCTGCACCCCAGCCCTATTTTATTTTGAAACAGGGTCTTGCTAAGTTACAGAGGGTCTACCTAAGTTGCTGAGGCTGGCCTTGAACCTGTGATCCTCCTATTTCAGCCTCCCAAGTATTGGGATTACAGGCATGTGCCACCCGCCCGGCTTGAGAGAAACTATTATTATTAATTTTTGGAGCCAGAAAGACATCAGAGAACATCTAATTTGGTGTTTGGATTAAATGCAGGCTGTTGAACTTCTCAGATGATAATGTGAATCGTAAGGTTCCAAGAGGCTGGAGGGGAAAGTATGCAGTGCTCTCCAAATTCAAGGTGATGTCCCCGCCTGCTTTTCTTCAGAATTATTTCTGGGACTAGTACTCTGAGGAAAACATTAGGATCTCATCTGCCTGCTTGAAGTATCAGAGGGAACAAGAGCCACAGGGAGGCTAAAGACTTATAATCAACGTATGACAGCCAGTGTGTGGCAGAGGATTGATTAGAATCATGTTTTCCCCAAACACAGTTGCTCACACCTCAGAGACATGCACCACGTCAGTCTAAGGTAAAGCTGGTCACGATCCACGTTGTTCACTTACTAAGTCTTCATTTTGATTTTTTAGAAATTTAGTTCCCAGCAGGTGGACCTGGAGGGGCAGCAAGTCAACTGACCAGGAAATGTGGTGAAATCATGAGATGTCCTTCTATCCCTTAAGTGATTCACTTTTCCAATTTTTTTTTCCAGAGCCTGGGAAAGCAGAGGTCTTAGAGCACTATCAGGATTTCAGTAACGAACTGTGGTTTTCTCCAAGGAAAAAGGCCATAACTTGGAGTCAGGGAAATATGACAGAAACAAATAGATTTTGGGATTTTCCATTTCATCTTCAAATAACTGACCATCCAGTTCTTGTCATTAGAACAGGACTCATGACTACAGTTTCCTCAATCATCCATCACCCCAGAGGCTTCTGGTGATGTTATTTGTTCTTTTTTTTTTTTGCGGTACCGGGGATTGAACCCAGGGGCATTATACCCCTGAGCTACACCCCTAGCCCTATTTTTTATTCTTTATTTGGAAACAGAGTCTCACTAAGTTGCAGAGGGCCTCACTAAGTAGCTGAGGCTGGCTGTGAACCCAGATCCTCCAGTCTCAGCTTCCCAAGTAGTTGGTCTTTAAATGTTTTTCGTCGTTGTTGTTTTCTGTGGTACTGGGGACTGAACCCAGGGGCAATCTACCTCCAAGCTCCACCCCCAGCCCTATTTTATTTTTATTTTGAAACAGGGTCTCAGCTGGGCATGGTGGCGCACGCTTGTAATCCCAGTACTTTGGGAGGCAGAGACCGGAGGATCTGGGTTTGCGGCCAGCCTCAGCTCTCGCGTTCTCTCTCTCTCTACTTAGTGAGGTCCTCCGCAACTTCGTGAGACCCGGTTTCAAAATAAAGTATAAAAAATAGGGCCGGGGGTGTAGCGTGGAGGTAGAACGCCCCTGGGTTCAATCCCCGGTACCGCAAAAAAAAACAAAAACAAACAAACAAAAAAAAAAAAACCAAAAAAAAAAACAGGGTCTCATTAGGTTGATAAAGAGTCTCACTACTTGTTGAGGCTGTCCTCAAACCTGTGATCTTCCTGTCTGAGCCTCCCAAGCACTGGGAATACAGGCAGGTGCCACCATGCCTGGCTCTTAAGTGGTTATTTTTTTGCGGTACCGGGGATTGAACGCAGGGGCGTTCTACCTCCGCGCTACGCCCCCGGCCCTATTTTTTATACTTTATTTTGAAACCGGATCTCACGAAGTTGCGGAGGGCCTCACTAAGGACAGAGAGAGAGAGAGAGAGAGAGAGAGAGAGAGAGAGAGACAGGGAGAGAGAAAGCGAGAGAGCTGAGGTTGGCCGCGAACCCGGATCCTCCGGTCTCCGCCTCCCAAAGTACTGGGATTACAAGCGTGCGCTACCACGCCCGGCTTTAAGTGGTTTTTAATTAGATTATTATATTTTTTTTTGGTGTATGTGGTGTTGGGGATCAAACTCAAGGCTTCCTGCATGCTAGGCAAGTGCTCTTCCACTGAGCCATAGTTTTTTTTAGGGGGGTGGGAATTGGGGATTGAACATAGTGGCATTCTATCTCTGAGCTACATCCCTATCCGTTTTTATCTCACTAAGCTGTTGAGGTTGGCCTTGAATCTGTGATCCTTCTGTCTCAGCATCCCAAGTATTGGGATTACAGGTATGTGCACCATGCCTGGCACTTTTATGATGTTTATAACCAAAAATGTGTGTATGTGTGTGTGTGTGTGTGTGTGTAGTACTGGGGATGAACCCAGGAAGCTCTACCACTGAGCCCCAGCCCTTTTTATTTTTTATTTCCAGACAGGGTCTCACTAAGTTCCCAGGTTGGCCTTGACCTTATGACCAAAAATAGTTTTGAGCATGCAAAGAATGTCGCAAAAAACTGCTTAGTGAATTTATGGGTACAAATTCACTTACAAGTATTGGAACTTACTTGATCACTTCTTCATCAGAGATAACAGTTTCGATTTTCTGTTGGGGCTCTGCAAGCAAGGCCTCTAAGCCAAGGACAGCGCCCGCTTTGAACAGCACCAATGGTTCTGTCCCTTGAATGGAGTGTATCCTATATACCTCAGCCGACAGCTGGAAAGCAATTCAAGACATTTAAATTTTTATTCTAAAACAATTTATAAACAACTTATTATTTATATAATAAGGACTTTTTTTGTGGTACTGTGGATTGAACTCAGGGGCATTCTACCTTTGAGTTACACCCCTATTTTTTTTTAAATTTTGAAACAGGGTCTCACTAAGTTGCAGAGGGCCTCACTAAGTTGCTGAGCCTGGCCACAAACCTGCGATCCTCCTGTCTTAGCCTCCCAAGTACTGGGATTACAAGTGTGTGCCATCACGCCTGGCTAATAAGGACATTTATAGAAGGCTTTTTTTTTTGGTATGTGGTACTGGGGATGGAACCCCGGGAGGGGGGGCATTCTACCTGTGAGCTACAACCCCAGTCCTATTTTATTTATTTATTTATTTTTGGTACTGGGGATTGAACCCAGAAACATTCTACCGTCAAGCTACACCCTCAGCCTGATTTTATTTCTTATTTGGAAACAGGGTCTCACTAGGTTGCTGAGAGACTTGCTTAATTGCCAAGGTTGGCTTTGAACCTGTGATCTTCCTGTCTCAGCCTCCCAAGTACTGGGATTACAGGCATGTGCCACCATGCCTGGCTTATTCTTTTATTTTGAAACAGGGTCTAAGTTGCTGAGGCTAGCCCTGAATCTGTGATCCTCCTGTCTTAGCCTCCCAAGTACTAGGATTACAAGTGTGCACCACCACGCCCGGTTAGAAGGCTTATTTTTAAGGGATTTGCTTTCATTTTAATTTTATGACTGTGTATGGTTCCAATATCAAATTAATACAAACGCCAGGCGTGGTGGTGCACGCTTGTAATCCCAGTACTTGGGAGGCTGAGACCGGAGGATCCGGGTTCGCGGCCAGGTTCAGCTACTCAGTGAGGCCCTCCGCAACTTCATGAGACCTAGTTTCAAAATAAAGTACAAAAAATAGGGCCGGGGGTGTAGCGTGGAGGTAGAACGCCCCTGGGTTCAATCCCCGGTACTGCAAAAAAAAAATTAATACAATATGAAATACATTTAGAAGCCTAACTTCTCTCTGATCTTCTCCACCCTGTCCTCTTCTCTCCTCCATAGGTACCAGTTTTATTCACTTTTGGCTTACCTAGTGTGAATATGAGAGGTTAGGCTAGAACTTGGGTCTTCTAAAACTAGAACTGGGAGGAGACACTGATATAGCCACTAAATGTCTTGGTGTAAAAGGCTGATGCCATAGATATAACTATCGCCTCCAAGCACAGGAGAGAAGTTAACTCCACATATGGGGCTAAAAACCCCACTGAGTAAAATTCAAGACCATTTTACTGCAAGGTATATGAAAAGACTGCAGTAAGGGGCAGCACACCTGGCAACAAAGGCATCACAATGAATCGCCCTATTCTGTGAGCCACTCTAAAATATGCTAATTATATTTAGAGTCAGACAATAAGAACTAGAAGGAAACTCTGAGATTATAACTTCATTTGAGGCTCTCATTTTATCAGTAAGAAAAATTAACGAATACAATGTAGGTCATTAGTAGAAAAGATACATATATCTAGCCTTTTTTTTTTTACTATATGTTGTGAGTGAGAGTGTGAGTGTGAGTGTGAGTGTGAGTGTGAGTGTGTGTGTGTGTGTGTGTGTGTGTTTTGCTTGGGATTGAACCCAGGGACATTCTACCTCCATGTTACAACCCCAGCTTTTTTACTTTTTATATGGAAACAGGGTGTTTCTAAGTTGCTGAGAGCCTTCCTAAATTGCTCAGAGCCTCTCTTAAGTTGCTTAGCCATGTTTCAAACCTATGATCTTACTGTCTCAGCCTCCCAAGTCCTGGGATTATAGGTGTGCGCTATGGCCGGCTTATATATCATTGTTTTTATTTTTTTGGTACTGGGGATTGACATCAAGAGCATTCTACCTCCAAGATACACCCTTAGCCCCCCCTTTTTTTTGCGGTACCAGGGATTGAACTCAGGGGCGTTCTCCCTCTACGCTACACCCCCAGCCCTATTTTTTATACTTTATTTTTGAAACCGGGTCTCACGAGGTTGCGGAGGGCCTCACTAAGGAGGGAGGGGGAGGGAGAGAGAGAGAGAGAGAGAGAGAGAGCGAGCGAGCTGAGGCTGGCCACGAACCCAGATCCTCTGGTCTCCGCCTCCCAAAGTACTGGGATTACAAGCGTGTGCCACCATGCCCAGCCCTTAGCCCTTTTTTTAAAAAAAATTATTATTATTATTTTTTTGCAGTACTGAGGATTGAACCCAGGGCATTCTACCTCTGTGCTACACCCCCAGCCCTAATTTTTATTCTTTATTTTGAAACAGGGTCTCACTTAGTTGCGGAGGGCCTCACTAAGCAGCTGAGGCTGGCTGTCAACCTCCAATCCTCCTGTCTCAGCCTTCCAAGTACTGGGATTACAAGCACATGCCACCACACTTGGCTTTTATTTTTTATTTTGAAACAGGGTCTTGATAAATTGCTGAGACTGTCCTCAAACCCGCAATCTTCCTGTCTCAGCTTCCCAAGTACTGGGATTACAAGGTATGTGCCACCATGCCTAGTTTATATGTCATTCTTTTTCTTTTTTTTAGTGGTATTGGGGTTTGAACCCAGGGGTGTTCTACCTCTGAACCACACCCCCCAGCCCTATTTTTTTTTGGTGAAACAGGGCCTCGCTAAGGTGCTGAGGCTGGCCTTGAACTTGTGATCCTCCTGTCTCAGCCTCCTAAATATTGGGGTTACAGGTATGCACCACCATGTCTGGCTTGTATGGTTTACATCATATTTAAAATATATATGAAACTCATAGGGTCTATTCTATGTATTATAAGAAAGGGAACAGGAAGTTCACTTGTTCTCATTAAAGACAAACCCTAAAGATCCATATTCATGGAAATAAGTGCAAGTTATTTATTCTATTTACTTATCTCCACTCACGAATTATTTAAATTATCTATCTTATGGAATAATAAAGTCTATATCTTCTAGTCTAATAACACATGAATTATGTTGCCAAGATATACTGTAAGATAGCTAAAATGAAAAACTGATTGTGACTTTAGGCTCACTTTCTAAGGGACATAGTATAAATAACATATCCTACATTTATGAATAATTCTATTTTACCAATAAGCTAAATAAATGTCAGAAAATCCAAGGACTTACTGTGGCTTTAAATACTTTATCCAGGTTTACATCTTCATTATTCCATATTCTCAAAACCTTAAATCAAAGCACAGAAAACATTATTCCATTTTCTATTTATATATAACAAACCAAATAGTTAATATCAATGTTTGACTTGCATTGTAAATATTATTATATACAAGTTTTTTTTGTGTGTGGTACTGGGGATTGAACCCGGGGCATTCTATCTCTGAGCTATACATCCTCAGCCCTATTTTATTTTACTTATTTATTTTTTGGCAGTACTAGGGATGGAACCCAGGGGCATTCTACCTCTGAGCTCCACCCCCAGCCCTATTTTTTATTCCTTATTTTGAAACAGGGCCTCACTAAGTAGCTGAGGCTGGCTGTGAACCTGCGATCCTCCTATCTCAGCCTCCCAAGTACTGGGATGACAAGGGTGCACCACCATGCCCGGCTCCTATTTTATTTTTTATTTTGAAACAGGGTCTCACTAAGTGGCAGAGGGCCTTACTAAGTTGTTGAGGCTGGCTGCAAACCTGCAATCATATCTCAGCCTCCCAAGTACTGGGATTACAGGCATGAGCCACCATACCCAGTCAAGTTTTATTTATTTTTATTTTTTTGGTACTGAGGATTGAACCCAGAGGCATTCTACCTTCAAGGTATACCCCCAGCCTGATTTTATTTCTTATTTGGAAACAGGGTCTTACTAGGTTGCTGAGAGCCTTGGTAAGTTGCTGAGGCTGGCTTTGAACCTGAGATTCTCCTGTCTCAGTCTCTCAAGTACTGGGATTACAAGTGTGTGCCACCATGCCTGACTCCAAGTTTTATTTTTATATTTTAGTTTGGGGACTGAACCCAGGGGCATTCTACCTCTGAGCTACACCCCCAGTTCTTTTAATTTATTTTTATTGTGAAACAGGGTCTCACTAAGTTGCTCAGACTGGCCTTAAACCTCCTGTCTCAGCCTCCTAAGTACTTGCATTACAGGTGGGCACCACCATGCCTGGCTTACATACAACTTTTAAAACTCACCTTATTGTCATGCACGACAATATATTCTCCAGTTTGAAAGTTGCAAACAGCTGGAGATGTTATAACTTGACCTTGCTTCACTGACCAGCTCCCCAAGGGTTTCTGATCAGAAACCTAATGAAAGTAAGAAACAAAATATTCAAGATGTCAATTTCAGACATTAAAAGCAATTCTTGTAAAAAAATTACAAGAAACATTCCAATGACAGCACTTAACAAATGCTAAAACAAAACAAAAGACAGATCACAACTGACAAATACTGTAGATGCCACTCGTATGAAATATCTAAAATTGTCAAAATGGATAAAAACAGAATGATGGTTGCTGGGGGCTGAGGGCTATAGACAATTATGTAATGGGCACAGGATTTCAGTTTTGCAAGATGTAAAGAGTTCTGGAGACTGGATGGTGGTGATTGATAGCTGCACAGCAATGTGAATGTACTTAATACCAGTGAACCGTATGTGCGCTTAAAATCGGTTAAGATGGCAAATTTCCTTTTATCACACACATTAAAAACTTTTAAGCTTTAAACACTAGCACATTTAAGAAATTAATCCCATCATGTACCTGAACAAGGGCATGTTAAATTAAGCAGGGATAACTGGGATCATGTCTTTTCAATTCTGATCAGCCACTGTATTCCTATTACAAATGCACTGGATAGTCCAGGTAAAGACCAACGGAGTCAGCTGACGAGTCTAAGCGGTACCGGGAACTGTCGACAACCTGTCCCCCCAAACTTCAATACAAATTAGCTAACTTTTTAAAAACACGGAACACTATAACTCAGCAGCCTAATAGAAAAAAGAATTGCTTTCTACAGAACCACTCAAAGCAAAGTTCAATGTGCTGAGCCAGGAATGAGGCTGAAAAGGGGGCGGGACGTGCGACATCCCGGGACCCAACTCCAAGATTCGCAGGGTGAACCAGAGTTGCCCACCTACGAGTCACGGGAATCAAGCCTCTTACCAGGCTACCAGGAAACCTCCGCCTCTTCCCCGCGAGAAGACCCCCGCCCAGAATGAAGGATGAAGTGTACAGACACGGACCTAAGCATGTTGCCACCCTGGCGATGCCGTCCTTCGCGACCCCCTCTCCGTCGGACCCTTCCGCTGTAGCAGGGTGACGGCGACCCCAGGAGGGGATCTGATGAGCCAGGCCGCGTCCGGGAGATTCGAAGCGAAAATACAGGTTCCTTTTCCTTTCCCAGTCTCCCACGTGCACTGACGCTCTCTGCCGCGGCAACGGGGAAAATGCCTTGCTCTACAGGGAAACCACCCGGCCAGACTCTAGCCCTGCTCCGGCGCCGGGCCCCGCCGCGCGGGTCCCTCGAGCCGGCTCCACGACCTCGCTCTGCAGCGGGAGACCCGCGCCGCGGCCCCGAGCTCAGACCGCGGACAGCGGCCGCGGCGCCCTCTCGCCCTCACCTTATACAGGACGACGCTCCTGCCGCTGTCCGTCACGAGGAACTGGTCGGTTCTGTCGCTCTGCTCTACGCCGAGGAGTCCGTCAGGCCCCGCGCCCAGGGCCACCGAGGACAACGTGAATTCCTCCTCCAGGGCTGCCATCTTGGGCAAACCTAGCGAAGGCTGCGCGTTCCTCCCGGCATGCCTTGCGCGTCCTCTCGCGACAACCAGAGGGGCTAAAGGGGCGGGCCCTCGCCGCCCTAGAAACCGGCTCGCGCCGCTGGCGACCCCTGGCGGCCGGACGGGGCGCGCCGAACCCAACGCCGCCGGGTGGGCGGGGCCTGGACTGCGCGCTGGGCCCCGCCTCCCCAGGACACGCCTCTCCAGGTCCCGGATGTGCTCCAGGCGGCGGAGATAGTAACGATTCTTATTAAGGAGTCGCGAAGGATGAGTTTAGGAAGTGGCCGAATGTAAATAAACTAGATTAAAAAAGAAAAGAAAGCCGGGCGTGGTGGCGCACGCTTGTAATCCGAGTACTTGGGAGGCTGAGACAGGAGGATCACAGGTTCGCGGCCAGCCTCAGCTACTTAGTGAGGCCCTCTGCAACTTAGTGAGACCCTGTTTCAAAATAAAGAATAAAAAATAGGGCTGGGGGTGTAGCTCGGAGTTAGAATGCCCCTGGGTTCAATCCCCAGTACCGCAAAAAAAAAAAAAAAACCTGGCGAGGTGGCGCGCATCTGTAATCCCAGTACTTGGGAGGCTGAGAGAGGAAGATCGCAGGTTCGAGGGCAGCCTCAGCCATATATGGGAAATATGTACCAAGCGAGGTTCATTTAGAGGGGTTGTCTGAAAGGAACTGCAAGGTTTCACAGAAACCAAGATGTGGCTGAATCTCAGTGCAGATAGTATTGCTTTACCCACTAACAAAGGGACCATAAATTTCAAAGCCAAATTCCTTGGCCTCTCTCTTTTTTTTTTTTTTTTTTTGCTACCTCCTAGCTATACCCCCAGCCCTATTTTTTATTCTTTATTTTGAAACAGGCTGTTTCAGCTTCCCAAGTACTGGGATTACAAGCGTGTGCCACCATGCCTGGCTCCTTGGTCTTTTTTAAAAAAATGAACAACTTATTAGCCTTATAGGAATTTATTCTATTCTATTTATTCTATTTTTGGTATTGGGGATTGAACCAAGGGGCATTTAACTCTGAGCTACACCCCCAGCCCTTATTTATTTATTTTTTTTTAATTTTGAAACAGGGTCTCACTAAGTTGCTGAGAGTCTTGCTAAATTTCTGAGGCTGGTCTCAATTCTGCAATCCTCCCGTCTCAGCCTCCCAAATACTGAGATTATAGGCGTGTGCCAAATTCCTTGGTTCTGTGAGACAATTAGATGTCTGACTTTGGGTACCAGTGCTGTTGTAAGATGTACCATCTCATTCCCAAATGATTTATTACTCTTATATCTCCCCCACTCTGTGGTTCTTTGAAGGAACTCTGGCTTTATCTCTAGAGTCTGGCATAGAGCCTGTTGCATAAATATTTGTAGTACCAATGAACGAACAGTGAAAGCTTCGTCCGAATAATGGGTTTGTGCTTTCCCTCTTCTCTAGCTCGAAGATCCTAAAACAGAAGTTCTTAAACTTAGTGATTTTAGGACTCCTTTACACTCTTAAAAATTATTGAGGAATGCAAAGACCTTGGGTAATATGGGTTATATTTATAAATATTTACTGTATTATAAATTAAAACTGAGGAATTAGAAAAATATATGTATTCAAAATAATAAATAAAATAGGGCTGGGGGTGTAGCTCTGAGGTAGAATGCCCCTGTATTCAATCCCCAGCACACACACAAAAAGAAAACTATATGTATTCATCTTAAATAATAAACTTATTACATGTTAACATAAGTACCATTTATTAATGAAAAACACTTTAAAAACCTTTTTTTTTTTTTGGCGGTACCAGGATTGAACCCAGGGGCATTCTACCTCCGGGCTACACCCCCAGCCCTATTTTTTTATTCTTTATTTTGAAACAGGGTCTCACTAAGTTGCAGAGGGCCTAAGTAGCTGAGGCTGGCTGCGAACCCGGATCCTCCTGTCTCAACCTCCCAAGTACTGGGATTACAAGCGTGGACCACCATGCCCGGCTTTTAAAAATAATTTGAAGCTGGGTGTGGTGGCACACACCTGTAATCCCAGTATTTGGGAGACTGAGGCAGGAGGATTGCAGATTCGCAGCCAGCCTCAGCAGCTTAGTGAGACCCTCCGCAACTTAGTGAGACCCTGTTTCCAAATAAAAAATAAAATAGGGCTCGGGGTGTAGCTCAGATGTACAACGCCCCTGGGTTCAATCCCCAGTACCACAAAATAATAATAATTTAGTGTGAAGGGTGGCCTTATTTTACATTTTTGCAAATCTCTCCAGTGTCTGGCTTAGTAAAAGATAACCAGATTCTGCCATCTGCTTTCAATCCATTTCAGTATCATGTGTCATATACCTTCTGGACAGCTCCATGGTACAGAGAAAAAGGCAAATATACCAGGCATGGTGGCGCAATACTTGGGAGGCTGAGACAGGAGGATTGAAGGTTCAAGGCCAGTGCACTGTAACTTAGGGAGACCCTTTTTCTTTTCTTTTTTTGGGGGGTACTGGGGATTGAACCCAGGGGCATTCTACCTCCGAGCTACACCCCCAGTCCTATTTTTTATTCTTTATTTTGAAACAGGGAGGGAGACCCTTTTTCAAAGGGTTTGGGGTGTAGCTCTGAGGCAGAGAGCCCCTGGGTTCAAACCCCAGTAACACACACATACACACACACACACACACACACACACACACAAATAACATCTTACTATTATTATGAAAGTAGTTTGTCTGTGGAGTTTCTGAAAGGGCCTCAGGACTCCCAGGGGTTCCTGTTCAACACTGTGAGAACTGCTATACAATTCTTAGACTCAAGGTGAACTGCAAAGCACCTTGGTTTGGAAAAGAGGCGTCCAACAACTTTCTTGAGTCCCTCAGCCTGGGCCAGGTGGAGGGCCCCTGAAGGAGTCCCAGTGGGACGAAAAAGTGGGAGTGCTCCCCCACCCCAGAAATAAAGGCTGAGCCCCCCCCCCACTGCCTAGGAGGCCTTAGATCAAGGAAGAGAACAGGCAGGAATGCATCGCAACTTCTTCTGGCTGCTAAGAATTGGGAGGATCTCTGACTTATTTTAGCCCTAAAAAAGATGATGGGACTGGAAGTAAATTTTATTTTATTGTGGTACTGGGGATTGAACCCAGGGGCATCCTACCTCCGAGCTACACCCCCAACCCTGTTTTATTTTTATTTGGAAACGGTCTCACTAGGTTGATGAGAGTCTCACTCCTTGCTGAGGCTGTCCTCGAACCTGGGATCCTCCTGTCTCAGTCTCCCAAGTACTGGGATTACAGGCGTGTGCCACCACACTCGGATCAGAATGTACTTTTTTTTTTTTTGCGGTACTGGGGATTGAACCCAGGGGCATTCTTCCTCCGAGCTACACCCCCAGCCCTATTTTTTTATCCTTTATTTTGAAACAGGGTGTTATTAAGTTACGGAGGGCCTCACTAAGTAGCTGAGGCTATCCTCGAAACTGTGATCCTCCTGTCTCAGCCTCCCAAGTACTGGGATTTCAGGCGTGCACCACCACCCTCGGCTCAGAATGTACTTTTGATCAAATGAATGACCTTAAGTTTTTGTATTCACGGCGCCAGTGTTTGTGCCTGATCCCTATCAGGAGTTAAATACATGTTTGTTGACTACATCACACTGTGTTGCAGGCCGTGGTAATCCATAGAACACGGTGGGCTGTCCATCAGCGTCAGTCGGACTGGCTGGCTAAGAGAGCTGGAAGGGCGTTTGCAAATTCAGAGTCTAAGTTAGGTCAACTCTGAAAGGAGATTGCAGTCCCTGTGGAAAGGACACCAGCTGTAATGAGAGAACTAGGAGTCTTCTGCAAGCTAGCCTTAAGTAGGAATGGGTCAAACTGACCCCCTTCCAATAGACAGCCATCAGGGTCAGTGAGCAAGCCCAGGGCTGGGCTCCGTTGCTGCCTAGAGACATCGGAGGCCCGTCTTCCAAGGCAACTGTGACCCGTGCGTTTCACCGTGGGCTGTGGATGTTCCGTCTGGGTTCGTTGTCATGTTTATGCTGCTTGGCTGCCTAGCTGTGAAGACTGGGAAGATACTGCCTCTCACAATCAAGTCCTCGAACAGAATCGGGTGGTAAATATGCAGTGAACAAGCCCGGTTATATAATGGGTAGGAAGGGCTGCCTGCCTGTCTCCGGGGGGGGGGGGGTGTTGCCCGTTG
>PVJS01049149.1:0-14768 GCA_004027185.1 Glis glis | reverse complement strand
GAAACCGGGTCTCACGAAGTTGCAGAGGGCCTCACTAGGTAGACAGAGAGAGAGAGAGAGAAAGAGGAGAGAGAGAGAGGAGAGAGAGAGAGAGAAATCATGGTGCACGCCCGCGCATGCGCGCTGAGGTTGGCCGCGAACCCGGATCCTCCGGTCTCCGCCTCCCAAAGTACTGGGATTACAAGCGTGCGCCACCACGCCCGGCTAGCATAGTGCAATTCTGATGGACACTATCTTAATATTCTTTGGTGTCTAGATTTTGGTTGTTCTTTGTACTTGTCTGCAAGGGGAATTTGATACAAAAGTTAAAATACAGTTAAGAAAATAATCACATATCTCATTGTGGGTATTTTGAAATAACCCCCAAGTAGCCTTTCTAACAGCAGAAGAGATCATTGTAGGCCTTACCTAGATAGGCAGATTACAAATACTGAAGTGTTATGCCTTGTTTCAGGAGTGTCTGGGTTACACTTGAACATAAAGCACAACCTTAAATAGTATTTTCCTGTGTATACTAGCAATTTCAATGATCCTATAAATGTTTCATGTTTGAAATGGATAATTAAAGACCTTTAGGAAAACAATCTCTACATGCAATATCAGAGTTTGCCCAAAACCGACATTGAATTCTCACATTAATATGAAGTACCATAACATTTATTTAGTATAAGGCAGGTCTGTCTTGGGCTTAAACCAAGGTGGAGTACATTACTGGAAATAACAGAAAGAACTCTTTATTTCACATAAACATAACCACATATTGTGGGTTCTTGGGGAAGTACCATAGTATAATTTTAATGTGGGATAATTATATTCATTTCTTTTTTCCCAAACATACTTCAGCTCCAAAATAACTATTCTGCAGTAGTTTTTTCTACATAATCCAACAGAATCATTGAAAATAACAAACAAATGCTAGATAACTACAAATTCCACTGACAAACATTACTACCAAAACAAATTAGGATTATTTTTACACTATTGTTGATTTGCAGACTAAACTCATATAAAATTAACTATAGTAATCTGAAATTATTGATAGTAATGAGAAGAGTAAAAAAACAAAATCAACTAATGATCGTCTTAACTGATTTTTAAATTAACACTCTTTTTTTAATGCCAGAGAAGATGGATTACTGTTTTATTTTCAAAATCGTTTATTGACCAGAATTATAAAATATGAGATATACAAAGGAATGAGTATATTTCTCCCTCTTGCTATATTCCCAATATTCTTTATATATCACAGGGTTAAAAAGGCCTCTTTATTTTTATAATTTAAACACTATTTTGCAAACTCTTTATGATATTACAATACACAACTCTCAAGGGAATGAGAGAGGCAGATATTGACCAACAGCACATCTCAAAAGAAGTTATTTCCTTGTCTCCTCCACCCAACACTTCAAAAACATAATTTTAACTGAAATGTCAGCAGTAGGAAAGTTTGTCCATTTTCTTTCCAGTCTCTTGAAAAACTGTTGGTCCCTTGTACTGTGGCGACAGTTATTAGGTTTTACTTGGTGTGTTATGCAAAGCTCCTCTGTGAGCCAACATGAAAAAGGCCTTTAAAAGAACTTCAGCAGCTTCAGAAACCGTTTGTCAAAGGGATTTCAGTTTCTTTCTCTGGCCTTCCTCACCACTTTCAAAGGCGTGTTTCATTCCTGGTAGTTTCCATATTATTAATGCATACAACTTGCAACTGTAATTCAGGGTGGGCCTCATGGTTTCAAAATTATAGACAGAGTTGATTAGGCATAAAAATAAAAGACAGAGGTCTACAGATTTTACAGAATATTAATATTTTACTACTGGCCATGCTTAGGGGTATGGGAGGAAAAGAAGGTAACAATTTGCTGAAAGTCATTTAAAAAGCTCTATTAATTTTGCTTTGAAAATTAACAAATTGTTGCCACTTTATTATTATCATTTCAACCACAAACTGAAATGTACAAAGGGCTTTCTTGGGTTTTGATGTTTAAATTCCTCGGTCCACACTAAGTACAGGCCACATGGTATGGCAGGGAGTCCTGACTAAGAGCCTTGGATTCTGGTTTTGCTTCTGGCCTCTAGCTTTCGTCCTGTGTGTAGTTGTTTATGTCTCGGGCCTTAGTTCTCCATACATCCCATGGGGAAAGGATATTTGCCTTTTTCATTGTAGTGAAAATGGGCGTGCTGTCGTTTGGATGTGGCTTGTCCCCACCAAAATTCACATTGAAATTTGGTTGCCAATGTTGTTGTGTTGGGAGATGGAGCCTTGAAGAGGAATTAATGTCTTTTTTTGGAAGATTGTATTGGTGTTTGCATGAGCGGATTCTTATAAAGTGAGTGAGATCTTTGTGCTTCTTCTCCCTTCCATGCACCACCTCCTCACCTCCATGCACTCTCACGCACCTGGGGGCCATGTGATACCATATTCCATGCTATGGTCTGGCATGAGTCCCTCTCCAGACACTGCTACCCTATCTTCATCTTCCTCATCACCAGTACTATGAGCTAAATAAATCTTTTCCTTATACTCAGTCTCAGGTATCCTTTTAAAGCATCAGAAAACAGGCAGGACAGGCCAAGTTGACAAGTTTCTAACTCTGCTAAAATTTACTAGAAAATTCATGAGAAGCATCCCATTTACAAATATTTGAGAGATGAGTAACAATAACCAAAAAACTTCTCATAATTAATTAGTAAATATTGTTTTGTGAGGTGATTTCCTGCTTTCATAAATAACATGCTTCAAAATTGAGGACAGCCCTTAAACCTGAATCTATGCCTGATCATCTAACAATCCTAGGATGATATAAAGGTGCCCCTGACAGTATCTTTCTGAATATCCTCATCAAGAGACTGGCTGGGGAGGCGGAGACCAGAAGATCCGGGTTCAAGGCCAGCCTCAGCTCTCTCTCTCTTTCTCTCTCTCTCTCTCTCTCCCTCCCTCCCCGTCTCTCTCTCTCTCTACTTAGTGAGGCCCTCCGCAATTTTGTGAGACCCGGTTTCAAAATAAAGTATAAAAAAATAGGTCCGGGGGTGTAGCGCGGAGGTAGAACACCCCTGGGTTCAATCCCCGGTACCGCAAAAAAAAAAAAAAAAAAAAAGAGACTGGCCTGGTATTCAAAGGACTTCCAAACCACTGGTTATCTAGAATGCGCTCATTTAACAGATACCTATTTTTCACTTCTGAAAGCTAGGCTCTATGCTAGGCACTGGAATTAGAGAGATAAATAAGAATGACATTAAAAAAGTCAATTTTAACTTGTTCAAACTTTAACCTATTTGTATCTCACAAGGTTTTGAAAAGCTAAATATTGTTATTCCCGAAAAGTTACTAAAGGGAAAAATACTTAAATTTTTGCTTGTTTATACTATACAATATTAATTTAATAGGTCTGCAAGCCCTGATCTACAATTCTAAAATCTGGAGGCCTTGAAAAAACAAAGATGTTTCTTGAATTTGGCACAAATTTATTTGGCAGACAACCTCATATGAATTTATATGAGGATTATTAGGACTACCCTAGTTATTGGGAATATTTACAAGTTTCACTGAAGAAATACTAATGGATTTGATTGTAGGGTGCTTCTCTGGACTCTATGAAGGGATTATAGAAGAAATCTTTAATACATTGAATTAATCTACTGAAATCTAAAAAAAATGAGTATTGAAATAAAAGCTGGCTAGTCCCCCAAATTTTTGATAATAGATTTATAGATCTGTGATCATATGTTTAAAATATTGTTTAGAAACTTTTAAAAAAGTCTTACTTGGCCACATTGTATTAAAATAAAACCATCACTTTGATGACCTTATTCTAAATTCAAATGTTAATGACAATGGCATTATTTTGAACAGGTCCAGTATTTTATGCTTCCTTGATTCTACTTCCTTGATTTTCTAGAAGATCACTATGATTCTCTTTTGTCCTTCAGTGTTTTAAAAATAAACAAGAAAAACAGAAGTAGTTTCAAAAAGCAAGGAATATAAGTTCTTGGTCTATCATCTGAGGCAGTAGGTATACAATTTCCTGCCAGACTGAGTGTCATGTCCAGACCAGAGACGGGTGCTGTCAGGAAGATTGATTAAAGGCCTTCCCAGCAGGCCACATGGAGACTGATGGAATTCATAAAGTAAACAACTTTCACGTGAAAGTCACACCCTCTTTTAGCAAATATTGTCTAAATATGGAGCTGTATAAATATGTGTTCTAATTTCTTTTTCTTTTTTTTAGATTTTCCAGCCAGACTCATCCATCATGGGAAACACGAGAGAATAATCTAACATCATACATTCTAGCACTGGAACACTGGAAGTGATTACACTTATTACATCCAGTGGAGCGCTCTCCCTTGGCCTCTGAAATTTCAGTATATGGCCTCTGCAGGGACAATTCCCTTGAGAGGGAGACACTCCTGAGGCAAAATCTCCTTTCCTAATGTCGGTTCTAGCTCTACTTCAGCACAGAGACTCAATATATGTCCCTTCCCATGGCAGGTTTTTAAATATTTGAGGTCACCTGTAATATCCCTTTTGTTGATGTTTATTAGAAAGTCGGTCTTTTAAAATTTTCTTGATACAAGTTTTTATAAATTTAATCAGGGAAATGTTTTTCAATTTCAGTTTAAACTTAAATTATTTGGAAGGAAAATATGTTTTTGAGTTAAATTAGAAGGTGAACTGTACTGATCTTTGGTAAATAATTTTTCAAGAATCTTTTCTATGTACAGATTCATGCTACTCAAGCATTCTACTAAGAATAGGAAGAGAAAAAGACTGAAATTTGGGACACAGAACCCCCTTTTCTCCATCTCTCCTGTTTGCAACTGAGAGTCAATTATAAGAAAATCTATAAATCTATGTGTTAAAGAATCATGAAAATACTCAGATTCAAGGAGGAATTATCAGCAAAAAATATTACAAGATATATTTAATTTTTCAAAATGTAAGTTTTCAACTGAAGAATGTAGAACTGTTGCTAAATTGACGGAATTAGGGAAGTTTATATAATGGCAAGTACCAAGACTTAGCAAAAAATGAGGATAAAGGCACGATCTTTCACATTGCCAATTCTGCCCAAGACTTCTAATACCAACTGCAAGGAGGTAGGGCCTAACTACAAAGTCAGAGGAGAGCATCCACATGAGACCACCGTCGCTTGTGATACTCACTGCAAGGTTGGGGGATTCACAAAACTACTCTCAGATTTGATAATGGATAATTTGCTAGAAGTGCGTAAAGAACTCACTGAAAACTACTTCTCTCATAGCTTATTACATGGAAAGGATACAGTTAAAAAAATTCAGCCAAAAAAAGAGACTCATGGGGCTGAGTCTGATGAGCTTCCACTGTCCTCAGGATGCAATGTTACTAACCTGTTACCAGTGTAAGACAGCATCCACAGAATACTCCCATCCATGCTCCTCTGCATTGTGTTCCCTGGTCTTTTATTGGATGTTCATTACATATTCTATGACTGATTGATTGCCCACATAGTCTCCAGGTCAGCTTATACAGAGTGACCACACACCCTAAATCACATGGTTGGTTTTTCTGGTGTGACCAGTCTCCACTCAGACTACTGTGTGTGGCTGCTCCACCAAGATCCAGTGCAACAAGCCCCTTTCCTAAACAGATGCTCCTATCGGGTGTGACAAAGATTACCACTACAGGGACAAAGGCCAGACTTCCCTTTGGGCAAGGCCAATTTTTATAATACAGCAAGAATTTAATTCAAGGATAAAGAATGTTATTACAGACTTATAAGTGAAACCAAACACTTATTTGGAAATGCTTAATATTCATTGACTTTTAAGATGAGGAAAGCGAAGTATAAAATAACTTTAGGGCTTAGTATCAACATGACTCAGATCTATTTTGACACTTGTGAGGGCAAATCCAAGTACAATATTATGAAAATTAAATTTACAAGTATACAAAGCAAAAAACATAAGAAGTAGAAAAGTCTATAAATATGTAAAGAAAATTGCAGCTAAATTTGTGAAAATTTTAATGTTGATTGAATTATATGATCATTATTTTGCTCTCATTCTGCAAAATATATATATATATATGCATTCTTATTTACCTTAACTATCATAATTACAGTGAAATACATTTTGTTATGTTATTACGCTATCAGTTTTTTTCTTACATATGCTGAAATAAGTGAAATACTTATAATGAATTATTTTAATAAAGATTTAGCTTATGGAACAGTTCAGCCTCTGTGTATATATTTTAAAAAGAATATTTGATTGCTTTTTAGCCTTTTGAGAAGATCAGGTATAGAAAGAATATAAGAACCGATTTATCTACTATGAAAAACAAAACTCTTAAAATGAAAGCTAATGAAGGTGAGGAAAGTGGCAGTATTTTAAATTTTTTTTTTAAATTTACTTCCCTGACTTGACTAAAATTTCATATTTTTCAAGTTTCATATAGCCTCTAATAGCTATTTTACTACCCCAACTTCTAGAAATGTTTAGTTTTTAAGAGAATTGAATTCTCCTATATAATACTGAGTAATGAGATAAAAATGTATAAAACTGACATATAAATATCATACATTAAAAAGTTTCACCAAATTGTGCTAACGATGACAAAGTCTCACATCAGTTCGGCTGTTTTGAAACATTCCAATGCTTTGCCTCATTGTGATAAGGGTAACACAGCTGTTCTTATTTACTCTGTAAATGCATGAGAAATTTATTATTATTATTATTTTTGGTTCTGGGGATTGCATCAGGGGAGTTCTGCCTCTGAGCTATACCCCTTTTTATTTTGAAACAGGATCTAAGTTGCTGAGGGCCTTGCTAAGTTGCTGAGGCTGTCCTCCAACCTGTGATCCTTCTGTCTCACCCTCCCAAGTACTGGGATTACAAGCATGTGCCACAACACCCGGCTGCATGAGAAACTTATAGTTCCCAAACTGAAATTCTCATCAAGGTAAAAAATCTTGACATTAAAATTCATGTCTCCTGGCTTTTAGTCCCCATTTCTTTTCAATACAGCATGTTGTTTCTCTTATAGAAAACGGACGAGGCTCACTGAGAGCTTAAGCAACCCTTCTGCAGAAAAGAATCCCTGGATCTTATTGAGCAGATTTAAAAACAAACATAAAACAACACTTCATATATTCTTATTGAAGCACACTACTTTTTTTTCTTTGTACTTAGTACATACGTAATTTTTAGTTTCTTGTTCTGGCTAGTTGATGGATACACATTCGTCAGGTAATCTTTAAGGGCAGCAATGAAGACGTAGTTACAAGGATTCTTCTCTTAAAGGTGAAGAAACTCAGGCTTGATAGTAGATTACTGGTCATCCAGATGTTCAAATCCTAGGTTTTCCTGCTTTAATCAGAGCCTAGTATATTTTCTTAATCACAACAGGGGCTTACCAAGAATTTCTCAAAGTAACTATTTTTGTGCCGGGCGTGGTGGCCCACGCTTGTAATCCCAGTACTTTGGGAGGCGGAGACCAGAGGATCTGGGTTCGCAGCCAGCCTCAGCTCGCTCTCTCTCTCTCTCCATGTCTCTCTCTCTCTCTACCTAGTGAGGCCCTCCGCAACTTCGTAAGACCCGGTTTCAAAATAAAGTATAAAAAATAGGGCCGGGGGTGTAGCGCGGAGGTAGAACGCCCCTGGGTTCAATTCCCGGTGCCGCAAAAACAAACAAACAAACAAACAAACAAACAAACAAACAAACAAAAAAACTATTTCTCCAAATAGTCCTTCATACAATAATTTCTGCAAGAGAAATGAAACAAAACCAAATTTCCCATTAAATACCCAAGAGAGGTTTGGAGGAATTTCCTTATATGCATATTTAGTAAACTCTAATTTTTTCAATGATCTACTTTTTTTTGGTACTGAGGGTTTTCATGTTTTTATTAATATATTTTAGTTTTGATTCTTTACCTGATCCTTTATTTATGTGTGCAATAGGAAAACTAGATTGATATACACATGATACAAAAAGGTTTAACAAATTTACCCAAAGAAATCTGTAAATTCACTATAATCCCTAACAAAATATCAATGATATTCTTCATAGAACTAGAGAAAACAATCCTAATATTTGCATGGAACCACCTAAAAACATACCCAAAGTCATCTTGAGCAAACAGAACAAAGGAAGGAGGCATCACACTGCCTGACTCCAAAATATACCACAAAGCTCTAGTAATCAAAACAGCATGGCCATAAAAACACACAGAGAAACCAATGGAAGAGAACAAAGAGTCTAGAATAAAACTACACAATTGCAGCCAACTGATTTTTAGACAAAGATGCCAAGAACACACATCAGAGAAAGGACAGTGTTTTCCATAAATGGTGCTGGAAAAATAGGACATCCACATGCAAAGGAATGAAACTGGATCTCTACCTCTCACCAGTTATAAAATTCAACTCAAAATGGATTAAAGGCTTAAACATAGGACCTGAAACTATAAAACTATTAGGAGAAAACACAGGGAAAACATTTCAGGACATGGAAATGTACATGGATTTTGTAGACAAGACCCCAAAAGCACAGAAATCAAAAGCAAAAATAGGTAAATGGGACTAAAAGCTTCTCAGTAAAGGAAAAAAAATCATTAGAGTGAAGAGACAACCTAGAGAATGGGAAAATATTTGCAGACTATAAAGAGTTAATACCCAAAATATATAGGGAACTAAAAAAATTCAACAGCAAAAACCCCAAATAACCTCATTTAAAAATGGGTAATAGAACTATATATATAAATTTCTCAAAATAAGACATACAAATGGTCAGCAGTATTTGAAAAAAAAAAAAAGAAATTCAACATCACCTTGGACAGGGAATTGCAAATCAAAGTCACAATGCGATATCACCCAATTCCAGTAAGAATGGCTATTACAAAAATACTGAGTATGATGTGGAGAAAAGGGAACCCCTGTACAATGTGGTGGGAATGTAAATTAATGCAGCCATTATGGAAAGCCATATGGAAGTTTCTCAAAAAATTAAAAATAGAATTACCACATGATCCAGCAATCCTGCTCCTGGATATGTGTTCAAAGGAAATAAAAGTATGCTGAAGAGACTTCTGTGCTCCCATATTCATTACAGCACTGTTCACAATAGCCAAAAAAAATGGAAACAATACTATTGTCCATTAACTGATGAATGGATAAAAAAAATATGGTATATATACATCATGGAATACTATTCAGCCATAAAAAGAATGAACTTTGTCATTCATGACACATGGATGGAAATGGAAACCATTATGTTAAATGAAATAGGTCAGGCACAGAATGACAAGTACCACATGATCTCACTTACCTGTGAAAAATTGAAAAGTTGATTTCATAGAAGTTGAGAGTCTACTATATGGTTACCAGAGGCTGGGGAGAATAGGTTGGAAGTAAGGATGGGAAAGGTATATCAATTGGTACTAAGGCATAGTTAGCTAGAATTAAGAAGTTCTGGTATGCTTGTTGCTCAGAAGGATAAATGTAGATAACAATAATGTACTGTACATTTCAAAAAATAAGAAGAAAGGAGTCTGAATGTTTTCACAATGGAAGTGATAAATGTTGAAAAGATAAATATGAAGCCTGGCATGGTGTCACATGCTTGTAATCCCAGTTCTTGGGAAGCTGAGACAGGAGGATCATAGGTTTGAGGCCAGCCTCAGCAATTTAGTAAGAAACTGTCTCAAAATAAAAAATAAAAAAAGGGCTGGGATGTAGCTTGGAGGTAGAACACCTCTGGGTTCAATCCCCAGTGTGCGTGTGCATACACACACACACAGACACACACACACACATATATTTTATATATATAATATATGTACATATATATACATCAATACACTCTGGTTTAAACATTACATAATGTATATGTACTGAAATATCACAGGGTACCTCAAAATATGTACAGCTTTTATGTTTCAGTTAAAAATAAATCTAAATTACCGGGCGTGGTGGCGCACGCTTGTAATCCCAGTACTTTGGGAGGCGGAGACCAGAGGATCCGGGTTCGCGGCCAGCCTCAGCTCTCTCTCTCTCTCTCTCTCCCTATCTCTCTCTCTCTCTCTCTTTCTCTCTCTCTCTACTTAGTGAGGCCCTCCGCAACTTCGTGAGACCCGGTTTCAAAATAAAATATAAAAACTAGGGCCGGGGGTGTAGCGCGGAGCTAGAATGCCTCTGGGTTCAATCCCTGGTACCGAAAAAAAAAAAAAAAAAAAAAAATCTAAATTAAAAAAATTAACCAATTTGCCAGGCATGTGGCGCATGCCTGTAACACCAGTACTTTGAAGACTGAAACATGAAGATAATGGGTTCAAAGGTCATCAGGGGGTAGCTTAGTGAGGCCCTGCTTCAAAATAAAAAAAAAAAGGGCTGGGGGTGTAGGTCAGTGGGATAATGCACCCGTGTTCAATCTCTAATTCCACAAAAAAAACAAACAACAACAACAATAAAAACCCACAAAGAAAAACCACCAAAATTTAACAAGTTTATAATATTACATAAAAAATGTTTCAGAAATCCACAATAGGCTTCAACATTATCCTTGCTAATGGTAAGTGCAAATGCAGCTACTTAGCCAACGTGGCCTCCATTCCAGGGTATTTCAGGACTATGAAGGAGGAGGTTCATGTGTCAGTGGCACTTGAATGGCAGCTCTTACCTCAGCTCCTTTGGGCTTCAGCTAAAGGCCATAAACAGTCTTTGTTTGTCTAAGATCTGACCAGCAACTGCTACAAATAACTGCGCTTCACTAGTAAGTAGTGCAGCCCCTTGAATGCAGAAACCTAGCAACTAGGTGAAGGCAAAGGACAGTGGCTTCCCATTCTCCATAAAAATGCTTTCTGAGCCGGGCGTGGTGGCGCACGCCTGTAATCCCAGTACTTGGGAGGTTGAGATGGGAGGATCGCAGGTTTGCGGCCAGCCTCAGCTACTTAGTGAGGCTCTCCTCAAATTAGCAAGACCCTGTTTCAAAATAAAGAATAAAAAAATAGGGCTGGGGGTGAAGCTGGGAGGTAGAATGCCCCTGGGTTCAATCCCCAGTACCGCAAAAAAAAAAAAAAATGCTTTCTGTTCTTTGGATAGATTAAAGATATGATGTAACTTTTTTTGAAAAAAGTTTCAGTAAATAATATTTGTATGGAGAAAGGAAAAACAGTATTTTTTTTTTTACAGAAGTTCTAATATTCTGGTACCTAAAAGATTTCCCATCGAGTTTCAGGTAGGGCCTCTCCTTGGTGCCTTCACGATTTCAGATTTGATTAACTAGATATGGATCAGAAGACCAGTCTAGAGGGAAATTTGAAACTTATTCTTTTCATGGTAGCAGTGATTCTTCCTTTCAGTCAGTTGTCTGTTATGATAAAAAAATAAACAGTCTATTCCTAGAAGAAAACCCATGTGAAACTTTCTAGTAATTAAAACTACCAAATCTCTTCACGATTTCAGCTCCTTGTAACATTTGAAGATAAGCCCCATTTGTTTTTCTTTTTTAATCTGGTCTTGGTTCCCGGTGATTAGTTTCCAGCCACCCATTCCTAGTACTGCAATTCTTCCAATTGCTCTTTCATCTGGTTCCCAAATCTCCCTTTTGCTCTTCAGTCCTACAGGTTAGGAAGGGTGTTCTTTTTGTTCTTAACAGTTTCTTCAATACTTCTTTTGCTCGATATTTCTCATTAGTTCTGTCCAAGGTCTAGCTTTTATTTAGTAGTCAGTCAAAACTTTCTTGATTAAAGAATAATAAATAAAGGATAAGAGATGATAGTACTGCCAGGTATGGTGGCACACATCTGTAATCCCAGTTCTTGGGAGGCTAAGACAGGAGAATTGCAGGTTTGAGGCCAGCCTCAGCATCTTAGTGAGACCCTGTTCCAAAAATAAAAAATAAAAAAGGGATGGGGGTGTGGCTTGGAGGTAGAATGCCCCTGGGTTCAATCCCTAGTACTAAATATACATATATACATATAATTTATAAGCTTCTTGAGATCAAGGAAGAATGTCACAGACTCCTTTGCAATCACTTTAAGGTAAAATAGAGTGTTTTGCACAACACTAGTAGTAGTAGTAGTAGTAGTAGTAGTAGTAGTAACAGCACCATCATTAACTACTAAAATAATAACAGCAGTTGCTGAAATTATTTGAGCTCTTTCGTGGCTTACCATTTATCAGAGTTTATTGAACTGACAAACTGCTGTATGACAGCTCTCACATTGTGTAGTTTAACAACACTTTCTGAATTAATTGCCAAATATCTTGTCACTTTGTATGATTTTCAAGTATTTTTGTACTAAACAGAATAAATTTTCACCATAGTGGTTGCAAAATGGCAAAGCAACATAAGCAAAATATGTGGTTAGCTTGATCACTGAAAGCTCTTCCTGCTTGAGATGAATGCTCCATGGGTGAAGATCCTTATCTAATTGGACATCTTTGCTAGTCAGGATAAATGACATTATTGAAACTTGTCATGATAATTTCATCCAAGGCCATTTAGTCAGTCTAAGGGAACATTTCAATGAGTACTTAAATAGCTTCTGCTTACTTATATATTTTTTAAATGATATGGCTTCACCGTCACTTAATATTCTACAACTTTCACACTTATCAGACTTCTTTCATGCCACTATTTTTGGTCTATTAACTGTATATACAATATCCTTAAATGGTACACATTTTAAAAATCAACTCACAATCCCATTATTCTAAGATGTGTATTTGTTTCCTTTCCTGTAGTTTTTTTCTATGTCTTGTCAATGCAATGCATTTCAAATTATAAAATTCATGATACACAAAATTTTCTCTTTTTCTATTTCACTTATGTATATATGATAATTACATCTCATTGTTTCATATGATCTTTACAACCTTTCAAATGATTATATTTCATTGAGTTGGACTATTATTTGCTCCACTTCTACTATATGACTGCATACTTTGTATTTGCTTGCAAAACTATTTCCTCCTGGCAAGAAAACTGCAATGAATACTGTTGTTCATTTTAGTTTTTACTTTTTTTCCAGATGAATTACTATTTACTGGGCTACTAAATTGGAAACTGCGCACACTTTTCTGTTTGTTGTAACACATACTATTGCTGTAGTTTAAATTTAAAATCATTCTTAAAATCTTACTCATTTACTATTGATACTATCTATAGTTTCCTTAAAAAAAGTCATTTAAACAAACAGTATAATGCTCTGAAGCTGAAATGTAGCTTAAGAAGCACAGTGCTGCACAATGGAATTCTACTCAACAATAAAGAACAACAAAATTATGTCATTCATAGAAAAATGGAGTGACCTGGAAAACAGTAAGTGAAATTAACCAGTCACAGAAAGTGAAAGGTCATATTTTTTCTCTCACATGTGGAAGTTATGGAGTAATCTGGACAGAAGAGAGACTTTATATAATGGAAAAGAAACCCCAATGAAGCAAGGAGGTAGTCTGGGGTGGGAGGGGGGGAGAAGGGAGAAATAATGAAGGGAACACTTGCACTGATGTTACATACATATGCGAAGTTATCAATGCCAATCTTAATATCATGTACGGGGAAGGGGAAGGAGTGGGGAGGGAGCCAAGGGAAAGCTCCCCAAGTGTTGTGTGCATGTATGTCACTATCACTCTGAGTGACATTATGATGTAAGACTAGAGTGGACCAATAAAAGCATATATATATTTTTAAAACAGCACAGTGATGGGGACAGAACAACATAGGACCACATGTCAAGAAAACAAGCCATATGGAAAGTTCACGTCTTACCATGTCCTGCCACTGTGCTTTCATTCTCAGTGGGAACTTAAAGGGGCACACTTGAGAAAATGCCTTTCAAATTCTCACAACCATTCTTGTTTTTAAGGTGAAGTGCCCAATTCTAGAAATCTATAACAATGTTATGTGAACTCCAGTAATAGTATAGTAGTCAAGAGAAAGATAAAAACTCAGATCTATTATTAAAATTAATCCCTTCTATTAAGGAGAAAACACATTTCCCTGATTAAAAGTGCAGTGAAAAAGCAAAACAAAATAAAAATCCAAGCCGGGCATGGTGGCGCACACTTTTAATCCCAGTACTTGGGAGGCTGAGACCGGAGGATTACAGGTTCAAGACCAGACTCAGCTATAGTGAGGCCCTCTGCAACTTAGTGAGACCCTGTTTCAAAATAAAGAATAAAAAATAGGGCTTGGGGTGTAGCTCAGAGGTAGAATGCCCCTGGGTTCAATCCCCAGTAACAATAAATAAATAAATAAATAAATAAATAAATAAATATATCAAAAATATTCCTTAATCTAATTCAGAGATAATTTGTCTTAATTTGTTTTTAATACAATGGCATTGATCTCTATTATTATGTGTGTGTGTGTGTGTGTGTATATATATATATATATAGTTGATATATATTATATATATAAATGTATATATTTGTGTTTGTATGTATGTATATATGTATACATATATATATATAATATATATTTATGAGAACATATTCTTATAATCACCTAAGTTGCAGGTTCTAACTTTCCTCTCTGACCTTGTACATCTTCTTCCCAGAGGCACTCAGTGTTTCTAGTTTGTTGTGCCTCTGTCGGGGATAGTTTATCCATGGATCTCGGTGTGTGTCAGTGTGTGTACCCAAACTTTTTTTTTTTTTGCGGTACCGGGGATTGAACCCAGGGGCGTTCCACCTCCGAGCTACACCCCCGGCCCTATTTTTGATACTCTATTTTGAAACGGGGTCTCACGAAGTTGCGGAGGGCCTCACTAAGTAGAGAGAGAGAGA
>PVJS01049148.1:0-14769 GCA_004027185.1 Glis glis | reverse complement strand
AAAAAAAAAAAAAAAAAAAAAAAAGAAAGAAAGAAATAATTGAGGGATTCCTCCTTCATACAAAAGGCTTGATTATTGTTATGCTTGGTTTATGGTTACATAACCCCTGCCTACTGAAATCACAATTTCCAACCATCATTACAAAGATGAAGAAACAGGAAAAAAAACTAGATAACTCAAAAATGACTGCTGTATTAGTTAGCTTTCCATTACTATACTGTAATACCTGAGAAAGGCTAATATTATAAAGAAAAAGGCTTATTTTTATTTTTATTTATGTGTGTGTGTTTGTATGTGTGTGTTTTATGGTACTAGAGATTGAATCCAGGGGCATTATACCTCTAAGCTACACCTCTAGTCCTTTTTATTTATTTATTTATTTTCTGAAATAGGGTCTCACTAGGTTACTGAGAGTCTTACTACATTGCGGAGGCTGTCCTCAAACCTATGATCTCCTGTCTCAGCCTCTAAAGTATTAGGATTATAGGTGTGTGACACCATTTCTGACCAAAGAGGCTTATTTAGCTCACAATTCTGGAAGTTCAGAGTCCAAATGGCATAGCTCCAGCTCTATGACACGGGTCACCCCCGAGCTGTGTCATGTAATACAGACAGCAGTGCAGGAACACAGGAACACAGGCTGGACCATGAGGATCGTACCTCTAGCCAGGGAACCAAAGGAGAGGGAGGCGCCAGGCTTGTTTTTTTAATAACAGCACTCTCGTGATAGCTCGAGGGTCACAGGAGAAATACATTTTGAGGGCACGGCCCCCAGTGATCCAAGCATCTCCCATGGGCCTCACTTTTTGAAGGTTTCAGAGTACTTTCCAATATGACTACCCTGGGGACCAAGCTTCCAATCACATGAACTCTTGGGGGACACACAAACTATGTAATAAACATTGTCACTACACTATAACCAAGAGACCAAGTTAGACAAATTAACAGGTTAAAAAATAGAGTAAACAGAAGCAGCAGCAAATACAGAACAAAATAAAAGTAAATGAGTATCCTTAGAGAGAGATTGGAAATTACATGCTTGAAGCAACATTAGGAGGAAAGAATAGTTAAAGAAACCAAAATTTGAAGCTGGGAGCTGTGGTGCACACCATTAATCTCAGTACTTGGGAGGCTGAGATAGGAGAATCGTAGATTCCAGACCAGCCTCAGCAACTTAGCAAGACCCTCAGCAATTTAGTGAGACCCTGTTTCAAAAATAAAAAATAAGCCCGGCCTGGTGGCGCACCCTTATATTCCCAGTACTTGGGAGGCTGACACCGGAGAATCTGGGTTCGCAGCCAGACTCAGCTACTTAGTGAGGCCCTCTGCAACTTAGTGAGACCCTGTTTTAAAATAAAGAATAAAAAATAGGGCTGGGGATGTAGCTCAGAGGTAGAATGCCCCTGGGCTCAATCCCCAGTACTGTAAATAAATAAATAAATAAATAAATAAATAAATAATAAAAAAGGCTGTGGGTATAAGTTGGAGGTAAAATGCCTCTGGGTTCAATCCTCATTAACAATATATATATATATGGATTTTCATACTCAACAAATCAAATGTTAAGTATAAAATAAAGACATTTCCAGACAACATTGCCTTTATAAATTCACCAACAGCATTTTTCAGAAAGCTGCTAGAGAAGCTTTTCTTTACTAAAATAACAGAATAAAGTTGGAAGGAGTATATGGTATATAGGAAGCAAAGAACAACCTTCCAATATGGTGATGAATAGCACTCAATCCAGAGAGCAAGCTTCCCATACTGAAGCAGGAAATCAGAGAACTTCAGGAAAAGTGCATGCTGAGGAGAGGACATAAGAGAGCTGCAGCTCCAATCCCCACCCTATCAAGTCAAACGGTATCTACAACTTTTAAAAAATTAGCCGATCATAGTGGTGCATGTCTATAATCCCAGTATTTGGGAGGCTGAGACAGGAGGATTACAGGTTCGAGGCCAGCCTCTGCAATGTAGTGAGACCCTGTTTCAAAATAAAAATAGGACTGAGGGTGTAGCTTGGAGGTAGATGCTCCTGGTTTCAATTTCCAGTACCCCCCAAAAAATTAGTATGATAAAAACTATCAAAAAAAAAACTAGCCGAGATTGTGTCAAAAGTTTGGGATTTAGGAAAAACAGTAGGAAACCTCTATTTTATGCGTACCTATTCTTCCCTTAATCTTCATTCCATGGACCTAACTACATAGTATATATTTCTACTTGAGTATAATAAAGTTATCTCTACATCACCAAAATAAAATTTATTTGATTTTTTTTCCCAATTATGCTTCTTCCCCAGGAGACTTTCACACTCAGCCATCAGGAGTAAACATCAGTATTCTTCTTCCCTTACCCCACCTTCACTGCCTGTCCTGGTTCAGGTCTGTACTGAGCATGCCCACTTCATTCTTCATCCTAGTTGTCTCATGACACTTTACTTCCTCACCTTCTCCAGCACACGGCCTCCTCACTGCCCATGCCCCTGACTGCCACTGCTCAAGAGACACTAGAGTGATCTTTCTAAAATGCAAATCGGAAGATGTCACTCTGTCTCCAATGGCGTCTCCCTGCCAAATCCCTTAGCCTGGCACAGAGGCCAACCAGGATATGATGCCTGCCTAATTTTCCATCACCAGGTTTGCTACTGTTCCCTGTGGTCTATATTCCAGAAACACTGAATTACAGTCAACTTGCAATTTTCTGGGGGATAGATTAACTGTAATATGAAAAAACATGGAAAAAATAACCAAGAGGTCGTTTATTTTAAAGAAAAATAATTAAAACTGTTGTGAATTAGAGAGATACTTAAATATCAGAATAAGTGTATTATTCATAATTATGTAGGAACCATTACATTTTTACATGGTACTCTCTGCAAGTCAGGAACGCCCCTCCAGCTGGACAAGCTGCGGTGGACTGCCGTGCTTTGCATGCAGCAGCCTGTTAGCCTGTGAGCCGCTCCTCTGTGTGGGAGCAGATCTCTGCAGTTTGTCTGAAGCTCTCTGCAAAAATGTTTCTTGTGGCATCAGAGGGACTAGAAGGTCTCCTAGTCTTTCCCCAAGAGTATTTTTTTTTCCTTAAACAGATAATTTGGAGAATGACAGAGAAGGTGGTACAGAGAGCACTGCAGAACAAAGCCCAGAATTTATTTTGAAGAATTTGTGACCTTGAAGTGACAGTTATGGCCCCAGACTCCTTCCCTTCCTTGTTCTATTGAGAGACCAGCCTCACTGAGAGTTGAGGGGCAGCCCTGGGTTACAGGGAGAAAAACTTCAAAATGGCAGGTAATTTAATGTTCAAGCTGATGACTTGACTGTGTTGCCAGTGAACTAGTATTTGTGCAGTGATGGAGGCGAGGATGACAGTAAGGAGGGGAATTAACTGACATAAAGAAAGCAGCTCTGACTGGCTGCTCCTTGCAGTATTTAGAAAATACAAAGTAGAGTCTAACCCGTGCAAACTGAGGTTCCCTAAAATTCTCATAGAAAAAGCAAGAGGAAGAGGAGGGAGACAGGGAATTTGAAGGAAGACCTACTAGGCTCAGATAATAAACTATTTGAACATTTTCATTAAATATATTTGTAGTGTGTGTGTGTGTGTGTGTGTGTGTGTGTGTGTGTGTGTATTACTAGGGATTGAACCCAGGGGTATTCTACCTCTAAGCTATACTCCCAGCCCTTTTTACTTTACTATTTTATTTTTTTAATTTTAAAATAGGGTCTCCCTAAGTTGTTAAGAGCCTTGCTAAGCTGCTTAGGTTGACCTCACACCTGCGATCCTCCTGTCTCAGCTACTCAAGTACTGGGATTACAGGCATAGACCATCACACCTGGCTTATTTTAAATACATCTGTGTTAGATATCCATCTTATATGACATTTGCATCTGAACTATCTTCCTGTGTCCTCTTCCCATTTCTCAGTTTATAGGTTAAAAATGATCATTTCCAAACATACCTGCTATGGTTTGTGTGTTTTGAAACTTTGGAAAGTTAATTTGACCATGGTGTTTAGAGGTGGGGCCTTTCGGAAGTGATTAGGATCAGATAAGGTCATCCTGGTGGAGCTCCCAAGATTAAACACTGGAGACTTTGTAAGAAGAGGGAGAGCGCGCAGAGGATATATACCCTCCCATGCGTCCACCGTCTCTTGCATGCTCTCCACTGACCTGGCACTCCACTAGCAAGAAGGCCATCGCCAGATACGGCTCATTGAGCTTACACCTCCAGAACAGGAGCCAAACAAACCTCAGTTAAAGACAACCCAGGGTGTGGTAGTGTGTTGTTGACAAAAGAGAATGGACTAATACGATCCCTGCCCTCTTTAATTTTGCCTCAATTTCCTACCTTCATTTGGAAGCCTTACATTTAGAAGTCCCACCTCTGATCCCAATCTCTGAAACACGGACAATGATTCCTAGGCTGAGCTCAAATGGTACCTCTATACGGAAGCTTTGCTTGCCCTAAAGAGGTAGCATGGCTCACCTGGTCCTTTTGTCATTCTATAGTTGGTGTAGAATTATTTTATAATATTGATTATTTATTTATATGTCTATCTTCGTGTTTGCAAGGTAGAATTCTTTAGGACAGGAATTACATCTTGCTAACTCTTTTCCTCCATGCACCCACCGCCCTAGAGTGGTCATTTTCCATGATTGCTGAGAGTCACAACAGCAGGTGATATACAGCATCTTGGAACTAGTTTGCTATGTGGCTGTGATACTCTCTGGGTGATCTTGAGCAACTTACTTGGTCTCACTATTAGGCTTCTCATCTGTAAAATGAGGACACTTCTACCACATTCATGTAGATGAATTATTTAACACATGAACAGATGGAAAAGAACTGGCAGCTATATTGAATAAACAAATGCTTGAGTCAACAAAAATCTGAAACATTCATATGACTATACTAACTCTACTACATAAACAATTCAGAAAAAGTTTCACCCCCTATTCATAGGAGTGTGGGTAGAATTATTTTTTCAGAACCATGCACAGATTTTCACCACTTTTTTTCCAATAAATTCACACCACTTTTCCCTGGCTAGGGATGGGACATCTATTTGCATAGAAGCCAAACTACTAATGTAATTATTGTAGGTGGAAAAGAAGAATTCAAATTGCATGTAGAGATCAGTCACAAGGTCTCGTGGCCATCCCTCTAACACAGTGATCTCTAGGATGCGTGCAAGATGATGATGTATCAGGACAGTGGGAATAAAATATCAGAATTTCTATTTATATGTAACCAATGTGAACAAGTGAAAGGAACTGTCTACCAAAAATAATCTTAGACTTTATTTTACCTTTGCATATGCACTGTCTAAGAAAAAGATTTAAGATAATCATTTTTTTCCTCTAAGAGGCTCAGTTTTAGCAAGGTCTAAAGAGAATAAAGTTATGTGATGCTGATGCCAACCCCTATTATGAACTTAATTATGTTCCCCTACTTAATTTGTGTCTGTGAAATCATATGTTAAAACCCTAAAATCTATTTGAAGAGAGCTTTTTTCTTTTGGTGGTACTGGGGATTGAACCCAGTGCTGTTCTACCTCTGAGCTATGCCCCAATCCCTATTTTTATTTTTATTTTGAATCGGCGTCTCACTAAGCTGCTGAGGGTCTCGGTAAATTGCTGAGGCTGGCAACAAAACTGCAATCCTCCTGTCTCACCCACCCAAGTACTAGGATTAAAGGTGTGTGCCACCACACCTGGCTTGTAGAGAGCTCTTTAATGAGATAATTTAGGTTAAATGAAGTTGTAAGGGTGGTTCCTAAATCACTTTACAAGAAAAAAAAGATTCTAGGTAAAAGTGCACAGAGAAAGTACTGCATAAGGACATGGTGAGAATGTGGCCCTGAGCAAGCCAACAGGGGAAGCAGTCTGTTGACAGCCTGGTCCAGGACTTGCATCCTCCTCAACTGTGAGAAATCAATCTCTGTTGTCTAAACCCCCCGACCTGTGTCTGTTATGGCAGCCCTCAGAGACTACTATACGCCCCCATAACTTACTGAAGACAGGAGATAACACAACAGATTTTATTAGAAAGGGTCTGAGACATTTTGAAAGTCCAGTCTGAGAAGCTCAATAGGAGCCAGTGAGAGAAAACTCACCCCACACTGAAGGAGATCAGAAACTCACCCTACAACCTATTCCAATTACCTGCCCCCAAAGTACTCCTCCAGCCCTCCTCTCCTTCCATGTCCTCTGTTAGGAAACTAGTCAAAGCTGTCAGCGAATCCCACCTGAACTCCAGCAGTAGCCTCCTGAAGTTCTCCCCCTTCTATTTGTGTCCTACCCCCAGGTCCCTTGTCACACTGTAGTGAGTATTCCTTAATTTTTCTTGGGGGAGGGCTGGAAGTTGAACCCAGGGGCCTTCTACCTCGGAGCTACACCCCCAGCCCTATTTTATTTTTTATTTTGAAACAGGTTCTGTTTAATTTGCTGAGGCTGTCCTCCAACCTGCTATCTTCCTGTCTCAGACTCCCAAGTACTGAGATTACAGACATGTACCACCACACCTGGCCTGAGTACTCCTTTTAAAGCATCAACCCACATCTACAATTTCTCTGTTGAGTCCCACACCTGGCTATTAGAGTGGGGTGCTCAGTGTTTCCATTGTGCATTCGTCCCTCAGGATCTCTCTCCCTTGGCCCTCGTGTCCCCTGGAATGAACCTCTGGCCACTCTAGCCACATTACCTACAGCACGCCAAGCACCTGTTAGTTTTAAGGACTTTTACTTTGATATTTTCTCTGCCTAGGAAGATCTTTCTTAGCTATGGTCACAAGGCTAAATCTTTCTTGCCATTCAGGTCTAAGTTCAAATAGCATCTCCTCAGGGAAAGCCTAACAAAAACTACCCTTTATATTTCACACCACTTCACCTGACATTTTCATTTGTATTTACGCATTTATCATCTATGTTAACCAAGTGCAAGCTCCTTGAAGGAAGAGTTTTGAATTATCTTTTACAATTCTGTCTCCAGCTCTTTGGGAAGATGTAACAGACATATGGTGATGAATATGCTCGATATTCTTTTTTTTATTTTGGTACTGGGGATTGGACCCAGGGCTATTCACTCCCAATCCTTTTTATTTTTCTTTTGAAACCTTTACTAAGCTGCTGAGGGTCTTGCTAAGTTGTAGAGTCTGGCCAAGAACCTGAAATCCTCCTGTCTTAGCCTCCCAAGTATTAGGATTATAGGTGTGTGCCATTGCACCCAGTTAAATGCTCAATATTCTGATGGAAAAAATGGTTCTGAAAATAATTTGGGCTAATACTGGACTAACCCCCAATTCATTCACTCTAGTGCCTAGTGCATACTCAGGCAAAACATTTATGTGTGAATGAGAAAGAGTTGATGAATTGAAAAGCTGATCACTTAGAATTATTACCACCTGGGGCCTGATCAGCTGTTATATGGAGTTGTCTTTTTTTGATTTTTGGTGCTGGGGATTGAACCCAAGGTCATTCTAACCTCAAGCTATACTCTCAGCCCTTTTTTATTATTATTAATTTTCAAATAGATCTCACTGAGTTACTGAAGTTAGCCTCAAACCTGTGATCCTCCTGCTTCAGTCTCCCAACTACTAGAATGACAGGTGTACACTCCTGCACCTGGCTCTTTTTTTGTTTTGCTTTGTTTGATATCCTTAAATATGTGTGATACTGGAGAAAAGAATTTCTTTACTTTCTTCTCAAGTGGCAGTGGAGCCTCGACCTACTGACATTGAGTTCCACCAGTGGAACTGGAGGCAGCAAGGAGTAAACTGCACTGCTCCTTCTGTGGCAGCCACGGCGAGGTTCCATGCTTGCTCTCTTCTAGGTAATAAGAGGTGGCTGGAAGAGGGGTTCATGAAAATCAGAAATTAACATCTTCCTTAGGAAGCACCCTGACTCCCTCTTAGAGATCGCAAATAGGAAGATCAATTTAAAATTAAATTAAGCAATTCTGGGCAATTTCCTAGGCAAGTTATCTTAAGAAAAACTTGAATACTTTTATTCTAGGCTAGTTGTGACTTGGAATTACAGTAATATGAATATTCATATTATTTTAGATGAATATTCATCATATTAGTGTTATTTTGTCCTGATAGGTTTGCAAGCTCTGGGCTCTCAGGTTACACTTACTTTAAATCAACCAAATTCTATGTCTATATTTTTAGTAATTTTTTCTCCCCTTTGATCACTTTTACTCAATTTCTAAATGTGGCAGAAGTAGCCACAATAGACCATAAATCAGAACCAACTACCAATGTATTTTCATTGCTGAGGTTCTTAGATCTATCTCCTATCAAATAAAGTTTCCAGGTATTTTTTTTTTATTTAGCCAGTTAAGGTGTCAGAATGTCATCCCATAATGCCACTTTGGCATAGAGATTGCACATGGTCTTTGATTTAAAATGGTTTGAGTTGCTATTTTTCAACATTATATTGGTGCAAAAGCAATAGACATTCACCATAAATTGTACTTCAAATTGTGAATTCTAATCTTTTTCCAGGATGGTGATATGTAGTAAGACATTGTCTGGAGATGCTGCATAGCTGGCTTCAAGTTGTAGTTCCCTGACATTCATGTGATCATGAGAGAAAATAACCAACATTCCACAGCATACTGTATTGATCAGCTATCACGTTCAGTAGGTTAGATGTACTAGGTGAATTTTCAACATATTTTCCACTTATGATAAGTTTATTGGGATGTAACTCTATCATAAGTAGAGGTACATCTCTAGTTTGAACTGACTGAAGGCAGGTGAGAATCAGCAGATGCAGGAAGATTTCTCTGCCCCCCTTTCTATTTAAAAGCAGGGCATGAATTTCTCAGTGAAAGTGTCCCTCTTTACTATACAAAGAAGAGGAGAATGAAATTATGTAAGAGTTGGCATAGAAACAGCAATAAAAAGCCTTCCATCAAAGGAAAACCAGATGGATTCCCAGCTGAATTCTATAAAACCTTTACAGAAGAACTAAACCCATTATTCCACAAGTTTTTCTGTGAAATTGAAGGAGATGGAATCATTCCAAATTCTTTCTATGAGGCCAGTATCACCTTAACACCAAAATAAAGATCCCTCAAGAAAAGAAAATTACAGACCAACAGTCTTGATGAACATAGATACAAAAATTCTAAACAAAATACTAGTGATATGCATTTAAAACCACATCAAGAAAATTGTACACCATGACCAAGTTGGGTTCACTCCAGGGATGCAAGACTGGTTCAACATACGCAAATCAATAGATGTCATTCACCTGATAAATAAAACTAAGGACAAAAATCACCTGATCATCTCAATAGATGCTGAATAAAGCATTTGACAAAATCCAACACCCACTCATGTTAAAAACACTGCAGAAAATCAGAATAGAAGGAATTTACCCCAACAACATTTAGGCAATATACAATAAACCCAAAGCCCAAATCATATTGAGTGGGGGAAAATTGTGGTAATTTCCTTTAAAGTCAGGAGGAAGACAAGGAATTCCAATATCACTACTACTTTTCAATAGAGTACTCAAGTCTCTTGCCAGAGTGATAAGGCAAGAGAAGGATATCAAAAGAATACATATAGGAAAAGAAGGGCTGAAATTATCTCTATTTGCAGATGACATGATCCTATATTTAGAAAACCCAAAAAACTCAACCAAAGCACTTCCAGAGCTAATTAACAAATTCAGCAAAGTAGCAGGATACAAAATCAATCCAAAAAAATCAGTAGCTTTCTATATGCCAACCCTGAATCTACTAAAAAGAAATCCAGAAAACAATTCCATTCACAATAACCTCAAAAGCAATAAAATACCTACACATAAATCTAACCAAGGAAGTAAAAGAACTCTACAATGAAAATTATAAAACACTAAAGAAAGAAATTGGAGAAGATCTTAGATGATCGAAAGGTCTCCCATGCTCTTGGATAGGCAGAATAAATATTATCAAAATGGCTATTCTACCAAAAGTGATCTATAGAGTTAATGCTATCAAAATACCAATGTCATTTTTCACAGACATAGAAAAATGAGTCCTAAATTTCATATGGAGAAACAAAAGACTCAGAATATCCAAAGGAATTCTCAGCAATAAGTTATACTACAGAGCTACAGTAAAAAACAACAAACAAACAAACAAACAAACAAAAATACATATGTATATAACCAGCATGGTATTGGCACAAAAACAGACTCATAGACTAATGGAACAGAATAGAACATACAGAAACAAATTTACACATTTATTGCAAATTGATTTTTGATGAAGGTGCTAAAACCATACATTGGGGAAAAGATAACCTTTTCAACCAATGGTGTTGGGAAAACTGGGTATCCATTTGTAGAAAAATGGAATTAAATCCCTACTTCTCACCCTGCACAAGAGTAACTCAGGATGGATCAGTCTTGGAAATTAGACCGGATAATTTAAAATTACTGGAGGAGGGTAAAGGTCCAATACTCCAACATAAAGGCACAGGTAGAAACTTCCTCAATATGACCCCTAAAGCTCAAGAAATTAAAACAAAATTTAATAAATGGGATGGCATTAAACTAAAAAGTTTCTGCTCATCAAAGGAAACAATGAAGAGTCTAAAGAGAGAGCCTACAGAATAGGAGAAGGTCTTTGCCAACTATTCCTCTGATAGAGGACTAATATCTAGAATATACAAAGTACTTAAAAGGAAACACTAAAAAAACCTAAGTAAACCAATAAATAAATGGACAATTGAATTAAATAGACACTTCACAAAAGAATAAATACAAATGGTCAATAACTACGTGAAAAAATGTTCAACATCATTAGCAATCAGGTAAATGCAAATCAAAACTACACTGAGACTCCATTTAATCCCAATCAGAATGGCAAGCATCAAGACCAATAATAGTAAATGCTGGAGAGGATGTGTGGAAGTAGAAACTCTTCAACCCTGTTGATGGGATTGCTATTTAGTATAGATGCTATGGAGATCAGTGTGGAGATTCCTCAGAAAATCGGGAATGGATATACCATATGATCCAGCTATACTACTCCTGGGTATCTTTCCAAGGACACTGAAATCAGAATATTATAGTGAGACATGCATATGCATGCTTAGAGCAGCCCAATTCACAATAGCCAAATTATGGAACCAACCTAGGTGTCCATCAACAGATGAATGGATTACAAAATTATGGGATATAAACACAATGGAATTCTACTCAGCAATAAAGAAGAACAAAATTATGTCATTTGCAGGAAAGTGGATGGACCTGGAGAACATTATGTTGAGATTTAGTCACAGAAAGTGAAGGGTCATATGTTTTCTCTCATATGTGAAAGTTAGGGAGTAATTGGGATACCAGAAGGACTTTAGATAATGGAGGAGAAACAACAGTACAGTGAGGGAGGTGGTTTAGGGGAGGGTAGGGTGGGGAGTGAAAGGGAGAATTAATGAAGAAAACACTTCCATTGACATTATTACATATGTGAGAATACCAATGCCAAACTCAATATCCTGTATGGGGAAGGGGGAGAGTGGGGAGGGAGCCAGGGGAAAGTTCACCAAGTGCTGTGTGCATGTATGTCACGAACACTATGAACTGCATTATGATGTGAGATTATAAGGCACCAATAAAAGTATTAAAAATGGGTGGGGGCTGGGGGTGTATCTCAGAGGTAGAATGGCTCTGGGTTCAATCTCCAGTACTCAAAAAGAAAAAGAAATAAAACCCACCACCAACCACAACATATATACATATACAGAAAAGAATATAGTGTAAATGTTAAAATAACACCATAGAAATATTTATTGATGTGAAAAGTAATGTTTATAACAGTAAAAGCAAAAAGAAGACTATACATATATTTTTAAAATGTGTCATAAATTTTAACATTTCTAGATAATGTTTTAAACCACAATTCAATGACAAAAATTCCTGATATTTTTATATATTAGTATTTTTGCAGTTTGCTACAATAACATTAACAGTGTATAATTGCAAATTTGATTTAATTATTTTAAGTTCCCATTATAGTGTTCTTGAATAGTTTTTAAATAGCAAATGAGAATCGAAAATTCTAGCATTTTATTCTTGTTTGAAAACACTGTATAAGGTTTCAATATTTTAAAAGTACTTTAAATGGCTGTACTATCTTAGATAATTTAATGTTCTATCCTTATTAAAATATGGTCATTGTTATAGTTACTACCCAACTCTTGACACAGCCAAATAATTAATATTGTAAAATTTATTGACTAGAAATATATGTGAGGTTGTAAATATCAATATATTACTATGAAAAAGGTTGACATATAAATTCTGTCACAAATAAATGAGCCTCAGTGCTCCCATTTGCCACATTCCTAAATTTTTAAAATTATTCAATATGATATATTTATTCACTTGCAAATTAAAACATGTAAAGCCTCCACATTATAATATAGTTCTGAAGGAAATGTCCATTTGAATTATCAGTTACTAAAATATTATGTTATTGAAACTGAGTACTTTTAATTGAATTGAATGGGACATTTGCCATCTGGAGCATACTTTTAAATCAGAAAATAAAATTAAAACTATTTTTATGGAGTGAGCATCATTTCCTAATCTTTTACAGTTTATTCCACTATGAATATTGCACTGTAAAATTAATTTATAAATAAACAAAAATGCCTGTACTCTATTAAGAAACACTAAATAGACATCATGTTACTCATTGGATCCTCATTTTCACACCTAGAAATCCACTAGATATGGACTCAGTAGGTTAGAAATCACAACATACAGTTCCTGAATAAAAAATTTAACTAAATTTGCAGATGCATACGGTTCTCATATTTGGGATTTGTTGAAAAATAGCCATCTTATAGATGAAAAATTCTTAAAAGATAAGAGTAGCAGATGAACTGGAGATGTAATATTTTTTGTGTGTGTGTGTGTGTGTGTGTGTGTGTGTGTGTGTGTGTGTAACTCAGGGGCATTCTACCTCTGAGATACATCTCCCAGTCCTTTATAAATTTTTTATTTTGAAATTGGGTCTAAACACATGCTGGCCTGGAACCTGTGATCCTACTTCAGGCTTGTGCCATTGTGCCTGGCTGAAAATAATGATTTTTGTCATTATATATAAAGTATTCCTCAATTTTGGCCAGATTCCTCACAACCAGAATTCTCCACCAAGAAATCTGAATAACACACTATCATGAGGCAAAAATATATGAAATGTCTAGATTTAATTTGCCTGGAAATGATTTATACAAAAATTTATTTTCAAGGGGTCATCCCGATAACTTCAAAGAATAAAATATGGTTAAATAATGTTGAAATTTTACTCAGTGTTTATTATGATTACTTTCTATAACTGTGCAGCTTTTATGCATCCTATTATTCCACCAATAGAAATATAAGAAATATTACAATAAAAAATTCTCCATTAGAGGCAATACAGGAGATGAGGAGGTCAAACAATCTTTAAAGACACAAACATTTTCTTCCAAACTTCAATCTTAGCAAGTCCTCACAATTTCAAAAGTATTTTTGGTCTTGCTATCTAACTGAGAAGATTCCTTTTTTAGATAGGTTACCTACCTGTCCTAAATTTTATCACATCTTTTTAGACGACGTTCATATCTCTATTGTAAGATAACAGGATCTTTATCCTTTCAAATATAAATTGATTCAAATATAAATTGATTCATTAGGAATCAATTCATCATGAAATAATCTCATCACTGGCCTTTTGAATATTGTACATCTTTAACATATCTTGAAAATTACATATAATGATTTACAACTGTGATTTAAAAACCAAAATGCATATTTTTAAAGTTGTACACAATTATGGCTTCTTCATTTTTTTCTATACCACTCATGATGTCTCTAGAATGGCTACACTTTTAATATGGAACAATATTAAAGCTAAATTGACATACACATTTATTCAAACTATGTCATGTCTAATATTCTTTTCATACCATATTATATTCTGCTGATACACATTAGGAAAAGGGAAATAAATTTAAATGTATTGATATTGAGGTACAAATTATTTTTTAAACTATATCTAAATCAAGGTATATAGAGCCCCAGAAAATTCTTTGATCAGATGCTATCTATGCAAGTATAGTTTGGGTTGACTAAAATTGCCCAGAAAAGGAGCTGGTTAGCTTCAGTTTGAATGATAATTTTCAGCAGATCATGAGATGATTCCAAGATATATTTTACAATCCAACATGAGCTGATATGTATAGTATATAAGCAGATATCAGGAAACACCTCTTTGGTTCTTCTTACTTATTCTCAGGTTCTAATTAAAATGCAGTTGTAATTATATTACAATAGTACTCCCCTTATCTGCAGTTCAGTCAACTGCAGTCCAAAATATTATATGGAAAGTTCCAGAAATAAATAATTTGTAAGTTTTAAATTGTGTTATTCTGATCAGCTTGGTGGAATCTCAAATCCTTCTATCCTACTCAGGACATGAGCTATTCTTTGTCCTGTGTCTCCACAGGGCATATATTACCTGCACATTAGTAATTTAGTAGCCATTTCTGGTACCACTGGTAGCCCAGTGCTTGTGTTCAAGTACTCTAATTTTACTCAATAATGACCTCAAAGCACAAGAGTAGTGATGCTAGCAATTCAGATATGCCAAAGAGGTAAAAAAGAAGTGCTTCATATAAGTGAAAAGGTAAAAGTTCTCCACTTAATAAGGAAAGAAAAATAATTGCAAGCTGAGATTGCTAAGAACAATTAAGAACAAATATATCCAACAAATTGTGAAGAAAGAAGCC
>PVJS01049147.1:0-14770 GCA_004027185.1 Glis glis | reverse complement strand
TCTCTCTCTCTCTCTACCTAGTGAGGCCCCCCGCAACTTCGGGAGACCCAGTTTCAAAATAAAGTATAAAAAATAGGGCCGGGGGCATAGCGTGGAGGTAGAACGCCCCTGGGTTCAATCCCTGGTACCGCAAAAAAAAAAAAAAAATAAACAACTAAAAAATAAAAAAATAAAATAAAATACTGATGCTTAAATATATGATACCAGAGATGAAGATTGAGTTAATGAGGACTTGTGTTAACTCATTAGGATCCTTATTAGCTCAAATATGATTGAGTTATTTGTTGCTGAAATTCTAATATATTCTGTAATAAAGAGCTATCCTTTTCTCAAGTCAACCCGAGACTCATTTTGATCAAGTATGGTACAAGTAGTCCTTCTTTCAGCTATCAAAAGATTCATCAGTCCCAAGAATACTCGAGCTGAAATGAAACACAGATGAGATGTGCTAAAATAATATAAAATTCTTTTTTTATAGTCAATGCCTTTAGAGGAAAAAAATAGGCATTTATTCCAAATGACCACTAAGCTGAATAGTTTTTGTTTCCTTTTGCATTTAATCATAATCTATTTGTTTATTATTAAGGGGAGAAACTCAAAATTCCAACAGAACATAAATCAGTAAGGCATGGTGGAACCTGGGGCAAATAAAAAAAGTATAGTCCTTCACCTAAAAGAATTTTAAATCATTTACAAAGTCAAATGCTACACTACACGAACAAAACAGTGTGTGGGCCCTACTTATACATGGACCGTCAGGTTGGACTTTCCTGATTATAGAATCACAGCTACAAAATGAAATGACTTTAAGTAAACATCCAGATGTTTAATAGACAGCTAGATATATTAAAGATATCTAATGTGATGACTTCTTATCCTTGAACTTAGTATGGTCTAGTGTCAGGTGAGCTCTGCATAAGAACTCAAAAATATGGCAGCCAGTAACATAATCATGAGTTGGTAAATTGACTGGGTTCAGGCATGACATTGAGCAAGTTTCAGTAGTCCCCCGTTATCCATGGGGCTGCGTGTCATGACTTTCTGAGGATGCCTGAAACTGCAGATCGTACAAAACCCCATGTATGCTTTGTTTCCCCTCTATGTATGTACCTTTGATAAAGTTTACTTTATAAATTAGACACAACAAGAGATTAACAATAATGAAATAGAACAATTATAACAAAATACTATAGTGAAATTGCTATAATAACTACTCTTGCACTTTGGAGCCATTATTAAGTAAAATAAGGGTTACTTGAACATAAACACTTGAGATACTAAAATAGTCTGTCTGATAACCAAGATAGTTACTAAGCGATTGACGGGTGGGTAGGATATACAGTGTGGATACTTTGGACAAAGGGAAGATTCACGTCCTGTTCAGACTCAGTGAAATAGTGTGCTATTTCATCATGCTACCCAGAATGGCCCACAATTTAAAACTTATGAATTGTTTATTTCTGGAATTTTCCATTTCATCTTTTTGGACTGTGATTGGCTGAAATCACAGAAGGTGAAATTTCAAATGAGAGACTACTATCCCCCACCCTGTTGGAGCTCGGATTCCCTTTCTTGCAAAATGAAGGGTCGGACAAGATGAAGGGAGGCAAATTGTGCCGGTCTTGCTGATGTTCCCTCTCCATGCACTGAGGTCAATCAAGTAGAGCTCACTCTTTTTTTTTTTTTTTTTTTTGCGGTACCGGGGATTGAACCCAGGGGCGTTCTACCTCTGCGCTACACCCCCGGCCCTATTTTTTTATACTTTATTTTGAAACCGGGTTTCACGAAGTTGCGGAGGGCCTCACTAAGTAGAGAGAGACAGGGAGAGAGAGAGAGAGAGAGAGAGAGAGCTGAGGCTGGCCGCAAACCCGGATCCTCCATTCTCCGCCTCCCAAAGTACTGGGATTACAAGTGTGCGCCACCACGCCCAGCCTAGAGCTCACTCTTTGATAGTGGCTCTATTACCTGTTGTGCCCAGGCTGGCTTCAAACTTTTCAACACATAGCTCTAGGCAGCAGACACTAATCGCTTGGGGCTTGCACAGGGGGTGAATCATATTTTCCAGCTCTCAGATAATCTCTAGGAGCTCACAGAGGTATAAAATCTGTTCCATCATATCATGTTCAAAAAACTCAAATGAATCCACTAATTCCCTACTTCATGGCTATTCTCAGGTAGCCAAACAAGTTTGGTAAGTGGTCTTCCTTTCCCACCTAGAACCTCTCTTCTCCTGGGTTTAGAATTAAATTAATAATAATTTCCAAAACTAATGATCAACTGGAGATTATTCTCTCTTCTTACCTAATAAGTGGCTGAAAAGGTCAGGATGTGGCTCAAATATTATAATAGAGTTCAAGAACTTTTTTCCCTAAAAATCCTTTCTTTTCTTCTTTGCTGTCTGTTTTTTTTAATCAGACACCAAATTTACAAAAATAATGCAATTATTTTGCAAAAGGTCTGGAAGACCTGGCTTAAAAAGGAAAATATGGCAGGTGTCTTTAAAAGGATATTTGATAAATTTTCAAATTTGTATTAACACCCTCCTACTTATAACCACCTACTGACTTATGAAATGGAGAGGAAGACAAATGTTCTAAAACTCTTATGGTAAATTTCCAACATTCACAAAAGTAGGTAAAATAATATAATGAATGTCCCCAAACCCAGCTTCAACAATTATCAATATTTTGCCAATTCTGTTTCATTTGTTCCTCTCCAAGTAAATGTTTTATCCTCTAGAAACGGGTCATGCCTTTGCTTTTGAGGTTGAAAACACTGATAGAAACAGAAAACAAGCACCTACCTCTCTCTAGCATTATCTTTTACAAATGAATAATGAAAATGCATCGAATGTCATTGACACAGAACTTTTTCTTTCACTCAGGTGGTACAATAAGAGCATCAGCCGAGACAAAGCTGAAAAACTTCTCTTGGACACAGTGAGTCTCCTTAATCTGCCTGTTGATTTATGAAGTAAACGAAACTGTGTTTTCCAGCCATGCTGTGGTTTATGCCAACGCAGTGTGTTGATGGATCAGATTGACAATGGTTTTTGTACCTGGTGACAAACATCCTGGGGATTTCTGGGACTAGCAACCACAGGGGGGATAAAAAACCTGAGGAACTCCCCAGGCCTTGTTATTAACATCAGAGCTGCAGTGGTCTTGACATGGGAGCCCTTCTGGCTACTCTGCCACACTTACGTCTCTACCTAGGTCAGGGGTCAGATTCTGCCTAGTTGGGCTGTATGTCCAGAGGAAACTATTTTGCTTCAGTTTATTTCTCATCAACAGTGTTTTCTCTAAAGCCATTCAGTGTAAGCCGTGGGACTGATCTGATCTAGGAATGGGAAATATCTGCAGAGTGTGGCACATGGTGAGCTCTACAAGGGAAGAGCTTATGTCTGTCTGTCTTATTCATGGCTAATGTCAGTATTAGAATAGTCTCTGAACAGCCAGGTATAGTGGTACATGCCTGTAATCCCAGTACTTGGGAGGCTGAGATAAGAGGATCGCAGGTCCAAAGTCAGCCTGAGCAACTTAGTGAGACCCTGTTTCAAACTAAAAACTAAAATAGGACTAGGGAGCCAGGCATGGTGGTGCACACTTGTAATCCCAGTACTTGGGAGGCTCGCAGGTTTGCGGCCAGCCTTAGCTATTTAGTGAGACCCTCCGCAATTTAGTGAGACCCTGTTTTTTTGTTTTTTTGTTTTTTTTTTTTGCGGTACCGGGGATTGAACCCAGGGGCGTTCTACCTCTGCACTACACCCCCGGCCCTATTTTTTATACTTTATTTTGAAACCGGGTCTCACAAAGTTGCGGAGGGCCTCACTAAGTAGAGAGAGAGAAAGAGAGAGAGAGAGAGAGAGAGAGAGAGACAGGGAGAGAGCGAGAGAGAACTGAGGCTGGTCACGAACCCGGATCCTCCAGTCTCCGCCTCCCAAAATACTGGGATTACAAGCGTGCACCACCACACCAGCTTTAGTGAGACCCTGTTTCAAAATAAAGAATATAAAATAGGGCTGTGGGTGTAACTCAGAGATTGAATGCCCCTGGGTTCAATCCCCAGTGACACACACACACACACACACACACACACACACACACAAATTCTCTGACCCATGTATACATGCTTAAAAAGTGAATAAATGCATGAATTATACAGAATGAGTAAATGAAATGGTAGCAGTTATTACTGAAATTCTGCTCTGTGCCAATTCTTCCTCCTTCCACAAGCAAGAAAGTGGAGCTGACTGGGTGAGCCTGGCTTCCTGAGACCACTAACCTTCCATCCTTTCTTTCTAACCATTCCAGGGCAAAGAAGGAGCCTTCATGGTCCGAGATTCCAGGACTCCAGGAACGTACACCGTGTCTGTGCTCACCAAGGCCGTTGTGAGGTATGGTGCTAAATCAGCTCAGCAAAGCAGAGAGAGACGCGCCGGAGGGGTGTGTGTGTCGGGTAACACACAACAAAGTCAGACAGGACAGGAGGCAGAGGCTCGCTAGCAATGGTGTGGTTTGTCCTCTTCCCTCTGAGAGAATCGAGGTCAAAACTGAAGAGACTTAGAAAGAGATAGAGCCGGGGCTGGACGCCACATCCTCTTCCCAGCTCGCATGCCTGATGGCAGAGCTCTAAAGAAACAAAACAACTCGCATTTGATGACTACATTGTTTAGTACATAGAGTAACAGAAAATATATTTCTGACTGGAAGCAAAAAGGTTTGAATTCCAGTTCTGGCTCTGCTAATAAAACTATCTACCATTTATTAGTTCCTTACTATGTGCTGGAAACTTTGCAGACCATTTCCAATATGAGAAGCCCTCAAAGCAGGCGTTCACAGGCTGGTTTTCCATAGGAGAAACCAAGGCTCAAAAAGATGCTGGCGCCTCCCTAAGCCCCGGGGGTGGATGCGGTCAAGCCCCGGAGGCTCCAGCCACACTGACTGCAAGGCCCTCGATCCTCTCCTGCCCCTCTCTGGACCTCATTCCCTTCTCTGTAAAATGATGTCTAAGAGCCTATGTAGGTTTGAATCCTCTTCTGTTTAGAAAATTAGTAAGAACTAAGCAGTCTGGCAAGGACCAAACTTCAGTAAGAATTAGCAGAAGAGAAAAACAATTTTCAGGGTGTCCTCAAAAAATGTTTATTGGAAAACAGAGGACATGAGCAAGACCTGGAGCAAGGACAGGGTTTAGACAGGTGACAATGAGGGAGGGCACTGTATTGCAATGGGAAAGAACACAAGGATCATCACAGAGGGGCCATGTCTCTGCCCTTGCCAGGGGACAGTGAGGAGAGGGTCCTGAAACTACTTAAGGTATCGAAGAGAAGGAAGGAGAGAGAATGTCTGTGTTGGGGGTCCCCAACGCCAGTTCCAGTTTGGTGATTCACTAGGAAGACCCCTCTTGCTGGACTAACATTTATTAAGACTTATTACAACTGGGCATGGTAGCCCACCTATAATCTCAGTACTTGGGAGGCTGAGGCAGGAGGATGACAGGATTGAGGCCAGCCTCAGCATAGCAAGTCCCTCAGCAATTTATTGAGACCCTGTTTCAAAATAAAAAGTAAAATAGGGCTAGCAGTGTAGCTCAGAGGTTGAATGCACCTGGGTTCAATCCCAGTACCAAAAAATATATATATATTTATATATATGATTATAATATATACATAATATATATAATCAGTAAAGGGATACAAAACCAAATCAGGAAAGGGAGGGGACCATGGGGCAAAGTCAAAGGAAACCAAGAGCAAGCATCAATGAGCATTGTCCCCGTGGGGTCACACAGAAATACTTAATTCCTGCAGCAAGGATCTGTGACAATACTTATGAAGTACTGTCCACCAGAGCTCATTAGAGACTCAGCACCCAGGGCTGTTGGAGGCAGGTTTAGTAGACACCTCCGCCTAGCACATACCCCAATCCCAGACTCCCAGGAATAAAGCTCAGGTTCTGCCTAAACCACATTGTTGACACACAGTTCGGTCATAGCCAGCCGCCTTTAGCATTCAGGGAATGGGGAGAGATCCACATTCCAAAACACCAGCCAGGGGCTAACCATGTAAGCAGGACTTTATCAGGACGGCCGTCGGGCCACCTCTTTCAGTCTTCTGCTTAAAGTCAAATAAGTGGGAAGGAGCCAGAGAGGAGCTTCCTCAGCAGACACTGTGGATGAGAAGTTAGAGCCACCAAGCAAGGATGGTGAAATGTAGCATATCTGAGCCAGCCTCCCATCTCATCGCTATGGAAGAAGCATCTCAATCCATCACAGCACGGTTGCCATCTGGACCCAGATGCAGCCTCAGCGTATACTTCTTTTTCTTTTTCTTTTTTTATTTTGCGGTACTGGGGATTGAACCCAGGGGCGTTCTACCTCCGAGCTACACCCCTGGCCCTATTTTGTTTTCTATTTTGAAACAGGGTCTAAGTTGCAGAGGGCCTCACAAAGTTGCTGAGGCTGTCCTCCAACCTGTGATCTTCCTATCTCAGCCTCCCAAGTACTGGGATTACAGGCGTGCGCCACCATGCCGGGCTCTCAGAGTACTTCGTAACACAACACTGATGGCCCCAGGGCCAACCTGTCAAGACTAATACACAGGTTACCATATTGCATCTCTGCCATCCTCGTGAGAGGTTACAAAGCAAAGAGAAGAAGAATCTGATGCCTTTAGACATTGTCGTGTCTCTGCAGCGTTTCTTAACAATGACCGCATCTGTGTTTGCTTTGTTCAAAGCGAGAACAGCCCCTGTATAAAGCATTATCACATCAAAGAGACGAACGACAACCCCAAGCGGTACTATGTGGCTGAGAAGTATGTATTTGATTCCATCCCTCTCCTCATCAATTATCACCAGCACAACGGAGGAGGTGAGTTCTCGGGGACAGAGCCAGAGGGGGCCTGGCAGGGAACTTGGAGAGAAGGAACAGAAGCCGAGCCTGATTTCTTCATGCCAGATGAGCTGGCTGTAAGTCATAATAAAATGTGCAATTGGAGAAGGAGGTTGAGTATTTGATCATCTCACTCATCTTGCATTAGCCATGGAAATCATGAATTTCACCTCCTGCTTATGAATCTTTTCAGGAAAGTGCAGTATCAGCAGCCGGGCTTTGGGATCTATATTTCAGCATTACAATAGCTCTGGCATCAGATTATTTTTTTTTCCTGGTGATTTAATTTAGACAGTTGTCACCGCACATCTCTAACCATTGCCTTTGACTTTTCTATCACCCCAGGCCTGGTCACTCGACTCCGTTATCCAGTTTGTTCCTGGAGACAGAAAGCCCCGGTCACAGCAGGGTTGAGATACGGTGAGCAGTACAATCAGAAATGTTAGGTATTAGCCGGGCGTGGTGGCGCATGCTTGTAATCCCAGTACTTTGGGAGGCGGAGACCGGAGGATCCGGGTTCGCGGCCAGCCTCAGGTCTCTCTCTCTCCCTGTTTCTCTCTCTCTCTACTTAGTGAGGCCCTCCGCAACTTTGTGAGACCCAGTTTCAAAATAAAGTATAAAAAATAGGGCCGGGGGCGTAGCGCGGAGGTAGAATGCCCCTGGGTTCAATCCCCGGTACCGCAAAAAAAAAAAAAAAAAAAAAAAAGAAATGTTAGGTATTTGAGCTAAAACTTACGTCCCTGAAGGTCCAGGGCAAATTCTAAGTGGACTCGCCATGAGCCTGTTTCCCAGCCTTCAGATAGCCATTAAAACAGGAGCACTGCACATGTGAAGATGGCAGCATTAATTAACCGTGACAGTGTGTAGAGGAGTGTATGTATGAGGACACTGATCTAGATCAAGTCCATGTGCTTTGGTTTTAATGAAGAGCTCATTGAAGAAGTGTTTCGTGAGCACCTGCTTTGTACAGAGCACCCTACTAAATGCTACTAGAAAAATATTAAACAACAACGCCTCAGCACTGTGTCTCCACCTGTCTTCCAGAACTTTTGTATTATCTAGTTTGTTAGATCTTTTGCAAAGGCTGTGAGCTGGCAGCATGCAGAGTGCTAACAGTTTCTGAGGGCTGGGTGGAGTGGCACACACCTGTAATCCCAGTACTTGGGAGGCTGAGACTGGAGGGTCAAAGGATTGAGGCCATACTCAGCAACATAGCAAGACCCTCAGCAGCTTAGCAAGACCCCATTTCAGAATTAAAAAAAAAATAGTAAAACAGGACTGGGGTATATCTCAGAGGTAGAATGCCCCTGGATTCAATCCCAGTTATACACACACACACACACACACACTGGATGGTTGGGACCTTGCAATAATCCTTTCATTTATTTCCCCCCACACACACATTTAATGGTTTTAAATGCACATCTTATGTTACTATGGTGGGGGGGATAACTAGCTATGAGAGTTCTAAGTCTAGACTTACACCATTTGCAATTTTTGAGTTATAGTGAGCACAGGCTAAAATTCTAGGTAGGTCTCCGCAGTCTCCTTGTAGCTCTGGTCTTTATTAGTTGCCTGCTCTGCAAAAGCGACTCCCCCGGCTCTCTCTTCCAGGGAAGTGGGTGATCCATCCCTCCGAGCTCACTTTCGTGCAGGAGATCGGCAGCGGGCAGTTTGGGCTGGTGCATCTTGGCTACTGGCTCAACAAGGACAAGGTGGCCATCAAAACCATTCAGGAAGGGGCAATGTCGGAAGAGGACTTCATAGAGGAGGCTGAAGTCATGATGTGAGTGGCTGAAACAAGGGTATGCCAAGATCTCAGAAGGATGCCTGTGACATGTTCTAACATCTGGGCATGGTGGCCCTTGCCAGTAATCCATGTACTTGGGAGGCTGAGACAGGAGAATCACAGGTTCAAGGCCAGCCTCAGCAACTTAGCAAGACCCTCAGCAACTTAGCAAGACCATTTCCAAATAAAAAAATAAAACAGGGCTGGGGGTGTAGCTCAGAGGTAGAATGTCCCTGGGCTTAAGCCCCCAAAACAAACAAACCAACAAAACCTCTTGAATTCATGTGGTGCCATCTGCCACCTCCCTGCTCTCATCCCAGAAGTGGCTTTCTGTTGCACAGAGGGTAAAATGAACCTTCTCGCATGGTCCACAGCGCCCGCCATGCTCTGGCCCTGCCTGCCTCCCAGCCTGTTCTCCTACCCATCTCCCTTCCGGTCTGTGCCATGGCAGCCACACTGGCCTCTGTTCCTGTCCACCTGGATTCCCTTCTTACCCTTCAGGTCTTGGCTCCAGTGACATGGTTTTTGTTTGGGGCAGGTGGTGGGTTCTATTTGCAAAACCATGAGCTGGACAGACAGTTCAGCCATTTTGGTGTGATAAAATGTTCAACCGTTTCGGGGAGCTGAGTTTGGGCCATCTCACCGCTTGCCTTTTTTTTCTTCCAGGAAACTCTCTCACCCCAAACTGGTCCAGCTCTATGGGGTGTGCCTGGAGCAGGCCCCCATCTGCCTGGTGTTTGAGTTCATGGAGCACGGCTGCCTGTCGGATTACCTGCGCAGCCAGCGGGGGCTCTTTGCTGCGGGAACGCTGCTTGGCATGTGTCTGGACGTGTGTGAGGGCATGGCCTACCTGGAAAAGGAGTGTTTCATCCACAGAGACCTGGTACGAGTGCGTGGGGCCAAAACCCACAGGTGCAGGTTGGAGGGGTGCATCGCACTGCCATAGAGAGCCATCTCCCATCCCCTCTCAGCGTCTTCCCTCCTCCACCCACTTCTGGAGGTCCTGGCCAGAAAGTGTTTCCTGAGGACCCAGATCTGGGCTCTAATTCCAGCCCTTCTCTAACTTACACTCTCTGAGTTTCAGTTGCATTCCTCCCCAAAGGAGCTAGCAGCCTTTCCTCCTCAGCCTCTTTGTGCCTCAGTCCCCTCCTGCTAAAATGAAGGAAGTAGACAAGCACAGGTTTTCTTAAAGTGTTATTATCCGAGGATCTTCCAGAATCGCAGTGGGATGACCCCAGACCACCCTCAGAATCGCTGGTGGTTGGGACTCAGGAATATTCCTGTGGTTCCCCACGTGACTTGTGGGTGCTTTCAGATATGAGATGCACTGGGCGTTTGATCTCCAAGGGTTCCTCCAGAGTCGGCTTTGTGATGCTGATTGGGAGCCAGGTCTTCTCCCTATTGAAGATTAATTTTAAGATGATCATCAACCTCAAAATAGTCTTTTGTTAAACAAATGGGAGACACTTTCTTCATATCGTCCCCAGAGCCCACATCTCCTATCACATCCAGTTGCCTTGCAGCATATCCCTCGGCAGACAACACCATGGATGTCTCTTCTAATTAGGATCCAGGAATAAAGACAAACTTATTCATCCTGATAAATTACCTTACACATTCAACTTTGTAGTTAACTTCCAGCCGGGGGGGGCGGGGGGGCGTTAGTGACTGTAATTAACATTCGTAAGGCTCCTCAAGGCCCTGTCCCCCACACAGAGAAGCAAAGACTGATAATGGAGACTCCTGAATTACTGATTATCCACCAACGTCTTCCTTTCTCTTTCGTTTGCCTGTCTCCTCTCCAGGCTGCCCGAAATTGTTTGGTGGGAGAAAACCAAGTCATCAAGGTGTCCGACTTTGGGATGACAAGGTAACCCAGGGACGTGGCATGAGCAGAGTCTCAGGTGTGTGGCTCAGGCCCCTGAACATCCTGACCTTTTCCGTCTGCGGTCTTCCCAGGTTCGTCCTTGATGATCAATACACCAGTTCCACCGGCACCAAATTCCCGGTGAAGTGGGCATCCCCAGAAGTGTTCTCTTTCAGTCGCTACAGCAGCAAGTCGGATGTGTGGTCATTCGGTGAGTGTCATCCTGCTCCACCCCTGTGTGATTTGCGACTGCAAGCCAGCTGTGTTCCTTGTCAAACATGGACAGTTCTACCTCCCCTGACCCCTGTGTGTTGAGGGCATTCCACTAAGGGTTTGAGAACACCCTGAAGGGTGTAAAAGGGCCCTTGTTATTGTATTTGTTCCTAGAGATCTTTGAAGTGGGGAAGAGTCAAAAACAGAAGTGGAAACAGGATTCCAGTGGCATCTACTATGAAGAGTCAGGAGAGGCAGGGACCGTGTTTTGTTCAACATTATATTCCCACCCTTAACCCTCCATATGTATTTCATTCATCCAACAACAATTTATTGAGCATCTACTATATACCAGGAGCTCATCTAGGTGCTGAGGCTGTAGTAGTGCATAGAACAGAAAAGACTTCTATCCTCTTGGAGTTCAATTTTAGTGAGTAGAGGAGACAGATAGCAATCATAAACTAGCTAACAGATATAAGATTTAGCCAAGTATGGGTTAGTAAGTGCTTTGAATAAAATAAAACAGTGATGGGATAGAGAACAGCTGGGATGGAGGAAAGGTTTGCTTTAACTAGTGATTCTTGAGCAGACATCTGAATGATGAGAGGGAATTGTCACCATTCTAAGAGCCCTGGAGCCGTGTCCCTGACAGAGGGACCAGCAAGTGCAGAAGCTTGATAGGTCCAAAGAACCGGGGTATGGACTTGGTGGGAAAACACCAGCAATTAGGGTGACAGGCTAGGGAGGCACTAGAATTTATAAACAGTGTCACTGGGCATGAATCAGTGAACACTCTCAGTGTGGCCCAAGTACTAAATGTTCTTGCCGAATTTGTCGTGTCAACCTACGTTGTAGTTTGTGCAAACTAAAGGTGTGCAAAAATATGCCACATGATCTTTTTGATTCATATTACAACCAGGATTATACTTTGGTTAGGAGATGCTCATAGATTGGTCTTGCCATTCTATATGAAGGGTTTGCTAAGGATTTACTAAGCATAGACATCAGGGGGAAGCTAGCTAAATGTCTTAGGAAAAGAACTAGTGTTAAAATCGTCTTCAGCATTTTAGAATGTCCATTCCCAAGAGCCAAGTGGTTTGTTAATTATGAGTCCTTCTGATCGATTGATTCCTTAAAACAAGACCCTACTCACCCGGCTTAGCTGCTACTTTTTTAGCCAGGCTTAAGTTACAGAGTGAACTTGGGAGAAATTATAGTGACATCATGCTTGCACAACCCTCCTCCCCCCAGTGCGCCTAACTAGGAAGGTTAAGGCTGATGTGTGCCATGTCCCATAGATGACAAAGCTGGTCACACTGCATGAAGCCGGGCCCCACAAAGGGGTGCTCAGAGCGATGGCCCTTTGGGCCCTTCATCTTCTAACTCTGAATGGGGTTTATTCAGCCACAGGGTGTCAGCCTGGGAATTTTCTGCTGCATTTTCCAATTAGAGGGTTAGGCTGAAATTCTTCCCTCCCTTGGATGTGTTACCTGAAGAGAGCTTCGAAATGAGGTGGACAGATGGGAGCAGAGAAGCAAGGGTTCAGGGGAAAAAGGAAGTGTGAGAAAACTGGGGTAGCCACAGAGCACCAGAGACCTGGCTGCCCAAGCGCTTCCTGCCTATCTCGGCCCATTGGACTTTGTCATAAATGCATTTTTGTTGTGGGTTTTTTTTTTTTTTTTGCCCTAATTGGCCGTGCTATTTTGAGCAAGTCAAGTAACCTCTTCGAGCTTGGCTCAATTTCCTCATCTACTCTTTAGAAGGTTTGTAGTAAAGCAATGGTGTTGGAACCATGTCTTAGCGGCATCGCTCCACTTTCAAAAAAAATCTCCCTAGAAGTCCTGGCTAAACAGTCTTCTTTCAGTTAGGCTCTGAATTTCCACCTCTTCAAGCATCCCTGAGGCGCCCCCAGAAAGCTTGACCCAGGGGGTCTGGGGTCAGCAATCTGCAGTTTGAACCAGTTTCTGAGGTGACTTTTGTTTAGGGGTTTTGGGGATCACACTTTAGGAAATTCTGCCTTAATGTTCCTGGCCTACACTTGGTCAGGTGGTCAGCAAGCTCCCTTCCGGCTGGGTGGTATATGGATATACTAGGACAAGATAAAGATGAAGCTGGGTGCGGCCTTTCAACCAAGGACAGAAGGGCAAAGGGATCCAATCAGAGGTAGAAATGACTCGAAGCTCTGCTTGGCTTGGTTTATACAGTGCAGGCTGAGTATGCGTATCCAAAATCCTTGGGATCAAAAGTGTTTCAGATTTCAGATGTTGGAACATTTGCATACACATAATGAGATTATCTTGAAGATGAGACCCACATCTAGCCAAATTCACTTGTTTCATATACACGGTATACACCTAGTCTGAAGGTGATTTTATACAACATTTTTAAATAACTTGTTCCTGAAATAATGAAGTTTCATGTTGTAGAATTTTCCACTTATGATGTTTGTCAATACTCAGACAATGTCAGATTTGAGTACATTTGGGATTTTTGGTTTAAGGATGCTGAGCTACATTTTAAAAAATCAAATTGAGTTCACATTTTAAACTATCAATTTCTGCTTTGTTTTTAAAAATCAGAAACTGTGACAATCCTAAACCCTCATTTCCATATCCCATTCTGCGGCTGGAGCCACATCCTGGCTATCCCCTTATGATAGAACTTTTCAGTGTGTGTGTGGTACTGGGGATTGAACCCAGGGGCATTCTACCTCCGAGTTACACCCCCAGCCCAATTTTTTATTCCTTATTTGGAAGCAGGGTCTCGCTAAGTTGCAGAGGGCCTCACTAAATAGCTGAGGCTGGCCGCGAACCTGGATCCTCCGGTCTCAGCCTCCCAAGTACTAGGATTATGAGTGTGCGCCACCACGCCCGGCTTGATAGAACTTTTGATCTCAGTTTTCCAGTCCTCATCAGTGCCCAGTGTATCACATCTCACCCACTCCTTTCATTATATCACGAGTGGACCTTTGAGTTTTCATCCCCGCAACTTTTAGCTATAGCCTTCAAGTGAGATATAACAAAGGGCTGAGCTTGAAAACGCATCACCACTAGGAAGGTTGAGAAACGTCAGGTTTTTAAAAATAGACAGAATAATAAAGTAAATTAATAAACAAAATATAAAATAAAATAGGATAGGCCTGCTGGGCGTGGTGGCGCACACTTGTAATCCCAGTACTTGGGAGGCTGAGACCGGAGGATCCAGGTTCGCAGTCAGCCTCATCTACTTAGTGAGGCCCTCTGCAACTTAGTGAGACCCTGTTTCCAAATAAAGAATAAAAAATAGGGCTGGGGTGTAGCTCGGAGGTAGAATGCCCCTGGGTTCAATCCCCAGTACCACACACACACATAAAATAGGATAGGCCTAACAAGCCCGAGGTGGGCTCGGTGCTGGCACTGTACTTCGGGAGGTCTGGGGGGAGAGGCTTGAATGCTCATGCCAAGGAGCCTGATTCCCAGAGGTGGCTGCTGTGCTTGCTTCTCTAGGCTTTGTTCTTAGCTGTCCTGTGCTAATTATTGCTCGTAGGGGTGCTAATGTGGGAAGTCTTCAGTGAAGGCAAAATCCCGTATGAAAACAGAAGCAACTCGGAGGTGGTGGAAGACATCAGTACTGGATTTCGGTTATATAAGCCCCGGCTGGCCTCCGCGCACATCTACCAGGTCATGAATCACTGCTGGAAAGAGGTCAGTACACGACGACGTAGTTACCACCTGCGTGATCAAATACTCCATTGCAGGGCCTGCCTCCTTGACCAGAGAAAGGAGCGCTTATTTAGAAGGATGGGGTAGGCGCCGGGCGTGGTGGCGCACACTTGTAATCCCAGTACTTGGGAGGTGGAGACGGAGGATCCGGGTTGGCAGCCAGCCTCAGCTACTTAGTGAGGCCCTCCGCAACTTAGTGAGACCCAGTTTCAAAATAAAGTATAAAAAATAGGGCCAGGGGTGTAGCTCAGAGGTAGAACGCCCCTGGGTTCAATCCCTAGTACCACAAAAAAAAAAAAAAAAAAAAAA